>BSBM01000924.1:12420000-12682500 GCA_027924585.1 Larix kaempferi
AGCAGATGATGCCCGAGCTCAGGAAGAGCTCAGATTAAGAGAGGAAGCAAGGTTACTCCAGGAAGCTGAGGAAGCTAGGTTGCAGCAGGAAGCTGAAGTGGCAAGAATGCAACAAGAAGCTGAAAATGAAAGGCTACAGAAAGAGGCTGAGGAATCCCAACAGCAGAAAGAGGTTGAAGAGGAAAGGCAACAGAAAGAGAATGAAGATCAGCTGCAAGCTAAACAAGCTGAGGTAGAGCGGAAAGCAGAAGAAGAGCTGAAAGCAGGAAAATATGCCCAAGCAAGTGGATCCGGTGTCCAAGACATGGAAATAGATGCACCTCAAGTAGGTGGCTCTGGTACCCAAAATGTGGGAATAGATCCAGCTCAGGGAGTCTAGACCCCACCAGCTGAAGAAGAAATAGACATTATGGACCTCCCAATTGTCCTATACACTCCATCAGGAAACCATATGGTGTCTAGGTGGAATGAATTTGTCTATGATAAGAAAAGGAAAGCAATGGTCCTTAAATCAGAAGAGAGGATCAAAAGACTCTTCCAGGAGGATATCATTACCCACCGGGAGATCACTGTAATGCAGAATACAGATAAGGATCCCTTAGCTATGGCATCCGCAGTTGTAGAAACAGCAAAAGCATCACTGGACAATGTAGGTGATATAGTTAGAGAAAATGAATTAACAAAGAGGAGAGCTTGTACGCTACAACAGACTGTGTCTAATGAGCAAACCTACAGAGATATTGTGGTGAACAACTATAATTGCCTGTATGTCAAGCATAAGGAGCTATCAAACAAGTATAACCAGCTGGAGGAGGAGAAGGACCAACTAACACTCCAGATGATGATTGTGGAAGTAGAGAAGAATGAAGTGGAAGATAAAGCATCCCAGCTAGAAGCAGACAAGCTGGCATTAGCTGAGAAATTAGAGCAAGCTGAGAGCAGAACGATGGACATGTCTCCCTTCCATGGGCTGTCCTGCAGCATCTTGAAGCAAATATATGACACTCAGGAGCTAGTCACTAATGATGTATGCCATCTCAAGGCCATGGTGGTCAGGTTAAAAGAAGTTAATGCGGAGGCCCATAGACTTAAAGCTAAATATACTCGGGTTAAGGCAAATATTCTAAACCAAATTGAATGGAGAGAAGGAAAGGTGGATTTCCCCACGCATCTCCCATTCAAATATATAGATGGTTTCAATGAGGACGTAGCCCTCTTGGAGTTCGACAGAAACTGTGGCAATAAGCTAATGGCCAGGGTGCGAGGGACAATCGATAAAATTAACAGTCTGTATCAAAAGATCCGAGGAGTGCATGACAAATGCAAATTGAACTTCCCTCAGTCCCTGGAGGATTTTCCAGAAAAGGAACAACGTTTGTCTGAGCTAAAGGAAGAACTGGGCATTCAAACGGAGTATGTGGAGAGGATTGATGTCCTAGCTGTTGATGACCTCCAACATTATATTGGATTGTCATCACTCCACAATCATCTGCTGAAGGAAATGCACCAAGCAGCAATAGCAGAGATTCAAGACATTAGAGCAGAGCTCGGGAAAAATGTGACTTCTCAGAAAATCTTGTTTCCTGCTGCAGCAAACGTAGTCATAAGGGACACCGGTGTGTGGTATAGCTACATAGCAGAAGAGGAGAAGAAGGCAGAAGTAGCAGCTCTGACAGCAAATCTAGACTCTTCTCTCCCAGCAGTGACAGAAACTCCAGCTGGCTCGACTCCCTCTTCCCAATCCATTCCAGCAGCTACAGTGGGCTCGATTCCTTCTTCCCAGGCAGCAGCTGCAGCAATAGTTGAATCAAGTGCTACTCCTCCAACTGAAACACACGAGTACGAATGAAAGCACTGAGTTAGAGCATTATTTCTGCTATTTTTGTATTTTGGCTCTCAGATGTGTAAAGCGTAGAAGCTATGGGACAACTATCCCTATTTTCTTTTAAATAATTTCTGTAAAAGGAAGGGAATCACATTTTTTGTCTATTATAGAAGAAAATTTCAGTAGATGACAAGTGTAAAAGGCCAGGTGGCAGCCCAAAGGGCAATTTTGTAACTATAAATAGAAGTTAGGAAGAATATGAAAGGACTTTTGGCAGGGAATCATTTTTCACACCTGTACGAGCTATCTTGTATTGGTTCTAAGAAAATAGAATTTTTCTAATAAAAGCCTGGAGAGGACGTTTTGCATGGGAATAAAGACGGATGTGTATTGGATTATTCTGGTGGCTTCCATACTTTAATGTGAGATCTTTCTTACTGTCTGAATTATTTCTTTGTAACTAATGATTTTACTCCTTTCTATGCAAACAAATTCTCCTTTTCATGAGTAATGAATGTGTTTCATATCAAATTAGAAGCTATCTTTTGATATCTCTCATTTTGCTGTAGCTTCACCTGTAAGAATCAATGGCTATCTGTTCTTTCTTTATGATATCTATTACAGCTCATTGCTCATGCTTTAATTTGGCTCCTTGCAGGGACAATTAGATTTATTTCATGTGTTTTTTAGACTTAGATCTGTTCTTTCAGTTTTGCATCTAGATTAAATAATCTTGCTTCTCTGTTTCATGAGCAATAAATGTGTTTTATATTAAATTAGAAGCTATCTTCTGAGATCTTTTATCTTGCTGTAGCTTTCTCTTTAAGATTCAATGGCAGCCTGTTCATTCTTTAAAGATAACTCTTATAGCTCATTGCTCATGCTTTAAATGCGCTCCTTGCAAGGATAGGTAGATTTACTTCAGTTTTAGACTTAGATCTGTTCTAGTTTTGCATTTAGATCAAATATAAATTAGGCACTTGCATCTCATTAAAAAATATAAAATCAAAAGAACGGTGGATCGGGCCATAACCGATACAATCGGAATAAAACTCCAAACCCACGGTTGCCGGAACCGCTAACCGAACAGATTCCCTATACCAAACGGTAGATAATCTAATTGGGATCATCTACCGGGGAGAATCTATTTCTGATTGATGCTACGATATCCAAGGCATCAACACAGCTGTGGTCACAGACTTAAAAAATTCCAACTTTTGCAGAAGCCCTAATTTTCCACCTTTCCGATCAAGGTCCCGAACTAGAGTTTGATCAAGCCCACCCTTCTGACCAACCAAAAAATTCAATCTTAGTCTCTAAATTTCTGTTTTTCTGAGTAGCATTCATCCATGCACTCCGATTCCAAAAATTCCAACTTTCTCCGAAACCCTAATTTTCCACAGTAGTGACGATTCAAGAATGAAGGTGCTCAAAATCCAAATCTATCTTGACAGAAATATGCACTTTATTGTTTTTGGTGTAACTCTGAAATTATGAATCCACAGGGTCTGAAACTTCTTCCTATGGTATCCCGACTGGTCCTCTTTCCAACCCCATAGGTTTGACCTCAATTGGATTCTCTGAGAGAGAGTTATGCCAAGTGTTGCAACATGACCTGTTTATGGGATAACATAGGAGAGCGAACTTGTATGGCATGCCATGTGTCACTGGTTCAAATTTGGACTCTAGAAAAGTTACCTGAGAAATTATAGTCCGTTCACTATTGTGATAAGTTCAACAACCTCGACAGTTCCATGACGTCGACATGCAACGTCGACCTGTGACTAATTGACTGTGACAGATTGTCTCTCTGTCTTCCAGTCGACTGTAATGGTTGAAATTCTGAAACTGCTCTAACTTCTCTTGTAACTTAACGTAATGGGCAGGCACCCAAGTATCTCAAAATTTCCTTGCATAGAGATAAAGGTGTGCAATGATTGTGGTTGGGTGATGTGCATTATAAAGATATGCCTACATGGACCTAATATGATGAAAGATCAATATTGGAATAAGTTTAAAAGGGAAAGTGAAAGCCTAGGGTCAATGCATTTGTTGAGGCATAATGAATGCTTGATATGCACCTATAACATACATGTGTTGAGATATATTCATGAAGTAAAAGGATGTATTTATAAGCCTTAGCAAGGGATGCATACTCCTTAGTTGCTTTTTTGGTCTTATTGTTCTTTTCTAGAGTTCAATAATATGTGCATGTATGAGCTTGAGAGTGACTAATTAGTTGAGTTCACTAGTCTTTTGGGTTTGATTACTAATTGTCGAGCACCCTATATGCAGATAGATTATTCCAATCATACAGAGCAGACGAGATTTATTGTCAACCCGAGAAAGTATTTTATTTCAAAGGATAGATGCACAGTCTATGCTTAAACACCAAATCACTATAATTGAATACTTTTATCCTTTAACAACTATGTCCATCCCAAAGATCTGTGTAATCCCAATTGCTTTCTAAATACTATAATTTCAATTACTTTCTACCATGCATCAACAAGAAACAATATAAGATTCAAAGACAATTGCAGATAAAAAGAAATCATGTTCACATCCTAGAACAAGTAACTCACTTCTTCAATCTGATCACTCTTGAAAACCATAAGCATAAACTGAATATTAATCTAGAAATTCAATTGCAAAGGATTGAGTTCAACTGCTCTAAGAGATTGAATTACAGGAAAGAAAATCAACAATCATAATAGGAAAGATAAATTTCAAGGGCTCATGGGATCACAACTTAACTGCAAGATGAACAAGGCTATGTACAACTATCACACAAATTGCATAAAGTTTCTTACTCAGTCGACTGTCACTCTATACTACTTGCCAATCTCAAAGAAATATAATCTTAATTATACTGGAAATCCACACCACACTTACTACTGTTGCGTACAAGGGAGATATCATCAACAAAACATCACACAACAATAAATCAAAGATTCCTAATTTAACTCAGCAATCTCTGTGGAAGACGGGCCCATCCTTCACACAGAGATGCTGGCTAAACAACATAAGGTTCCTTTAACTCAGAGGTAACTCCTTATATTAACAAAAGAATGATTACACAGTTTTCTTTTACTGCTAATACAATGAATAAATTCCCCGTTGTTCAACCCCCTGGGTCGAGGCAGCTCCCCATATTTATACATACAAATCATAACATCCAATCCTAATAATGGGTATCCATGAAGATCTCTGATCTTTAGGCACCCTAAATAACACTAGCTATTACAATACGTGGCAAAGTAGAGACATAAAAAATGCGAGAAAGTTGTTGATTGGCCCAGGAGTGGTGATCTTTCCAGATCACAGCTATACTTGAGCAGCGACATACTAAAGATCTCCAATTATAGCGCATTTTGTTACAGCTGCCCTGTCACAGCTCCACCTAGGATGTTATATTGGAACCATGTGCCTTAATTGATGATTGAAGCCTCGAGGATCCTTTTGAGCAGCGAACATCCCTCCTTCAAGACTTGTTCAGCCCCACCTTCCCGCAGTCCACTTATCTCAAACTACCTTCATAAATCATAACATGTTAGCACAATTGAGAGATAAAGAACCTTAATTATCACAATCATAAGCATTAATAAGATAGAGCAATGATCAGTCATACCTTGGCAGCTTGGGGAAATAAAGTGAGGACAAAAGGTCTGATTAACATGCTAAATGGTGTAGGACAGGGGAAGAAAGGGTGATCGAGGATGATTAAAAGAGGCCAATTATGGGCTCAACATCTCCCCCCAACTACCCTGTTGCATGTCCTCATGCAACAACCTGCATCATTCGGAATCTGAGTCCTGTACTGAGCTCTATCCATGGAGAGAGGAAAAATTGTAGGGAAACTCAGGCACCTCATCTATCTTTAAAAAGCCTCTGTGAGTAACCCAATACCTTCCAGCATCACTGTTCCCCTTCCAATGCTACCTGTTGGTGTCTGGAAATGCAGTTGGTGCAAGTGGAAATCACTTCTTCCTGCAGTCTCATTATATGCTGTGTCTGGGAGGACTTGAAAGGAAATCTTAATCTGAGTCCAAATCAATGACAGTTCTAGGAGGTAGAAGCACTGGTTCTTGTGGGGCAGTGTCTTCCAGCACATCTAAGTATAATATGAGAGTTACTGGTTCTTGTGTAATAGCAACATCCTTTAGACTCTCTTCAGCAGCTACCTTCATTGCTTTTAGAGACACTGGCTCTTGTGTAACAGTGTCTTCTTTGTCCTTCTGCTGCTGGGATTGGATATCTTCCTCATTGTGCAGCTCCTCCTCCAAGATTTCGGTGTCACTTGCGGATTGTGTCTGTACCTGTTCATCCTCACTCCACTGCATCTCGGGAATGATATCCATTCTAGGGTTATCTTCTAATTGAAATTTAGGAGTACCTGCTGCAACCTCCAAGGATGTTGGTTCTTGTGTAACAACATCCTGGCTTGCCTCTTCATCCTCCTGTTGTTGTAATTCTTCTCCTATGAGCTCTGTGTCATGGGAACATTCTAGGGTTACAACCCAGAGTTCATCATTAAATTCCAGAGTGTCCTCTATCCCAGGTTCTTCTCCCATCTGTTCGACCGATTGGACAAGTATACTCAGGTTTGCTGGTTCTTGTGTTACAGCACCCTGTACAAGTTTATCAATGTCTTGCCTTTGTGGCTCAGCTTCTAAAATTTCTGTGTCATGGGAGCATTCTGGGGTTATAATATAGAATTCTTCATTAAGCTCCAGAGTGTCCCCCATCCCCTGTTCTTCTCCCATCTGTTCTATAATCTCTATGTCGTGGGAGCATCCTGAGGTTACAGTGTATTCTTTATCCCCATCATCATACATGATTTCATCCCTTAGCTCCTCTGTCACAGGATTGGTGGCAGATTCAGCAAGGATGTTTAAAGATGCTGGTACTTGTGTGGCAACATCTTCTTTTTCTGCAGCTTCCTCTATTGTGGCCGCAGGCTGTTGTGCTGAGCAGGTACGAAGTATAATCTTGTGGCCTGCCTCCTTGAATATTTCTCCATAGGTGGGATAGATTACTCGTTCATCCTCCTTACCAGGCTCAGTAGAGTTTGATCCCTCCATTTGGTCTGCAGCCTCTACCAATGTATACAGTTTCCTTTCACCTAGTTTTCTGCAGGTTTCCTTCCAGGTTTCCAATTCCCTTTGAAGCACTTGGAGGTCCTCTTTTAACAGTGTGTTCTCAGCCAAAAGTCCTTCAATTCTGGGTTCTTCCTCAACTGGCCTTTGTGGAGCATCCATTGGTCTCGGTACAAGGATCGGGGGTTCAACCTGTGCCTCTAAGGTTGCCCATCTTTTTCTGGCTGCCTCTGCTACTGTAGCTGATCTAGTTCTTTTCTTTCTGATTGGTGAGGTTATGTTAAATTCATTGATTGATCTCTTTCTTTTCCTTTGTGGTGTTTTCTTTTGTGGAGCTGGTACATAGGGATTCACAGCTGAGGTCGAAGGAATGTTTTCTTGCTCCTCATGTTGTTCTTCTTCAATTAAATCTCCTCCTACCCACTCAGGTGAGGATTCAATAATTACCAGCTCAATATTTTCTTCTATTGCTCTGGCTCTGTCACCTTCAGGTTCACTTGTCACAGCATTTAGTGTTGCTCCAATTTCACCTTCTGGTGTCAGAGCTACCCTATTGTCTGGATTTTCCACAGGGATTTTATCTACATCCTCCCCCAACGGCTCTGCTTGTGCCCCCAATTGTTCTTCTTCTAATGGAGTTTCATCCCCCCCAGATGGCTCTGCTTATGCCCCCGGTTGCTGTTCTTCTTCAATTTCATCCCTCCCCCCAACTTCAGTGGAGGGACTCCGGTCCTCCTGTTGTGGTGGAACTCGTATCTGCTATAATGGGACAACCTGCAAGGGGGCGGGTTGCTGAGCTTGAGCTGTGAATTGTTCCCAGGTTATATGATGCTGGGCAAGGGTGCTTACAATTATTAATTTGATAAGGCCATGGTGGGTGAGGGAGGAAAGTGGGTGCTTAGAAGACTGGACAAATGACGCCATATGACGCAAGTCATGCAGTAGATAATATGGAATGTTTAATAAAATGCCATGGCGGAGATGAGAAAGTAAAGGGAGTTCAGAATTATACACAGTTTGATATCTACCTTCACAAGTGATGTACTTCTTAAGAAAGATAGCAACCTGGTCCCATGGCCGCGGAAATGAGTGCAGTGCGATCCCTCTTCTTGATGATTCTACTTGCTCTCCCTCTAGTAAAAATGCTTCCCGTGCAATCGTCGTGGGGACTCGTCGGTTAAACCATGGCTTTCCCACCAGCGGGATGGCAGTAACCTCGGATATAATGGCCTCGGAGACTTCTATGCACAGCCCCCACACCATGGAGTGAGTTTTGGTGAGGTTTAAAGCAAATTGCAAGGCTGCTTCTTGATTGAATCCATCTAGTTGCTCAAAAAATTCGAGCCAGCCAGCGGCTTGAAAGATGGCAAGAACTTGAAGATTTTTCCTGAGTTCCTGTGTATTCAAAGGTTCATGATGAACTGGAATCCCCATGGTCCTGGCTGCAAGCTGAAGTTGCTATCCCACAGATGACAGAATCCGAGAATAGAAGTTGCAGCACAGAGGATGCACGAATCGCTGAGCAGAGATGTTGAAGAGATGGACAAATTTGGAAAGTTGAGCATAGAAAAATGTTTGAAATTTCCATTCCGAATTGGGGAAGGTGGCAGTTATTAATGTTTACATCGTACGAGGGAAAGGTCTCATTAGGCATAATGGCGATACGTATAAAGGTACGACTGATATTGTTCAATTATATCAACACTTAATCACGTGATAAATGAAAGCCATACCTCATAAGACTGTGCATCAAATATCCTGCGGAGAATGGTGGAGCATGCAGTTGGTGACGTTGCGGAACCAGACTCGTGCACAGTCATAAATAATGCAATAATTCCTTCCGCCAGTGAAACACAAACCATCGCGTCCTCGGGGTCGGAATGATGAGTTCGCCGGCATGACTAGGATGAATTAGAGCCATAGCTTAGTAGCGTTGGAGCAATTCTTCTGTTAACATAGGAGTTACCAATGCAAGTTTCCAGAAATGATATCACAACCGACAAAAAAGATGTTGCATCCACCGGGAAATATGTTGCAGCCACCGGAAAACGGTTCATGGTAGCCAGGACAAGAATTTATGGGATCGGGAAAAATTACGGCTATCAGGGAAAAGTTTTACGACAGCGGGAGATATGTCACAGTCGCCAGGAAATATGTTGCAGCCGTTGGAAGATATGTTGCAGCTACTGGAAAATGGTTCACGGCAACCGGGAAAAAGGTTTTACGGCTATCGGAATAAAAAAAATCATGGCTGCCAGGGAAAAGTTTTACGGCGCCGGGAGATATGTCGCAATCGCCGGGAAATAAGTTGCAGTCGTTGGAAGATATGTTGCAGCTACCGGAAAATGGTTCATGGAAGCCGAGAAAGAGGTTTTATGACCGTCGAAAAAATGATATTGCAGCCGCTGAGAAATGGTTCATGGCTGCTGGAAAAAGATGTTGCAGCTGCTGAGAAAGTTGTTGCAGCTGCCAGGAAATGGTTCACAGCTGCCGGGAAAAAGGGTTTATGGCGGCCAGGAAAACGATTTTACGATTAATGGGAAACGATATTGCAACCGCTGGGAAATGATGTTGCAGCCGCTGGGAATGGTTCACAGCTGCCGGGAAAAAGGGTTTACGGCCGCCGGGAAAACGATTTTAGGGTTGACGGGAAATGATATTGCAGCCACTGGGAAATGATGTTGTAGCCGCTGGGATATGATGTTGCAGCCACTGGGAATGGTTCACGGCTGCAGGGAAAAGTTGTTGCAACTGCCAAAAAAGTTGTTCACGGCTGCTGGGAAAAAGGATTTTTATGTCTGCCGGGAAATCTATCGTGGTTGCCAGAAAAGATATTGCAGCTGCCGAAAAATATGTCACAGCCGCCGGAAAAGATGTTGTAGCTGCCAGGAAATATGTTGCAGCTGCCGGCATTTTTTTTTTTTTTTAAAGGAAAAAGGGAAATACAGCACAGGACGGCACAGGGCGACTCTCGTTTGACAGGCCCAATCTGGTCGTTCTTCTAGTGCTTCCCTGGAAATTTTTGA
The DNA here is from genome assembly GCA_027924585.1 of Larix kaempferi. Taxonomy (NCBI): domain Eukaryota; kingdom Viridiplantae; phylum Streptophyta; class Pinopsida; order Pinales; family Pinaceae; genus Larix; species Larix kaempferi. Next base: position 12,429,951 of record BSBM01000924.1, read on the forward strand.
AAAACAACAGCAAACGAAAAGATCAAATGCAAAGAGAAGAAAAAACATTTATACGCTACAGCAGAAAGTTATTTATGTACAGTAATTTAAAATGTGATTTTCAGTTTAAGGATTGGCAAGGGCAGAGAGAGATTCCTGCTCTGGTGCCAGCTGATAATCTGGATCGGCGGCAATTTGCAAAATGAATGCATCTTTCGAAATAGGCTTACGATACAGTCGCAGTCTATGGCCATTAGCAAGTAATGGTATATGGTTTTCATCGATGGTCACCAGACGGACAGTGCCGTTGTCAAATACCCTGTCGACCAGATATGGACCCAGCCATCTTGTATGTAATTTACCTTTAAAATCCTTCTTGAACCTGGAGTCATATAGTAGCGCCCAGTCTCCCTCACCGAAGGTTTTCTTTTTAATAAATCGGTCATGCCAGTTGGATCTCTATTGTTGAAGCAACATAGTCTGGTCTACTGCAGCTAACCGTTTCTCATCCAATTCATTTAGTTAATTCAATCTTCTCTTTTGGGCTTCTGTTATATCCAAATTCATTTCAGTGGTTGTTTTCAGGGTTTTGATTTCAAACTCAATTGGAAAGATGGCACTCTTCCCATACACTAGATCATAGGGAGAGAACCCTGTGGTGTTGCGCCAAGTTGTGCGATATGCCCACAGTGCTTCCGGAAGCCTGTCAGCCCAATCCTTTCGATGGATCTTAACTGTTTTAGTAAGGATTGCTTCAATAACTTTATTAGTACTTTCCACCTGACCATTGGCCCGTGGGTGGTAAGGTGAAGCCACCCTATGCTACACATGATACTTCCGGAGCAAGGATTCAAATTGGTGTGAGATGAATTGCAGTCCCCCATCGGTAACTACTTCCTTCGGTACCCCAAAACGGGTAAATATTTCACTGTACAGAAAATCAATCACCACCTAGTCATTAGCCTTAGCCAAAGCTACAGCCTCTACCCACTTGGTTATATAATCAGTACAAACTAGAATGTAAACTTTATGTCTGGAAGGAGGGCTGATAGGGCCAACAAAATCCAGTTCCCATTTATCAAATGGTTCAACTACTACTTGAGGTTGTAGAGGCATCTGATCTATTTTATTAGGCTGACCCATCCTTTGGTAGCTGTCAGGGGACTGAACATACCTTTTAGCGTCCCTGAACAGAGTCGGCCAATAGCAACCCATCCGCAGCGCTTTATGCCCTGTTCTTTTGTCTGTAAAGTGTCCCCCACAAGGTCCATCATGACAAGCCTTCAGTATGTGAAAGATCTCATCTTCCCTTACACATCTCCTAATCTCAAGATCGGGTCCTGTGTAGAAAAGATGACCATTGAGCCAACAATACCTGGCACTTTGCTGGATAATTTTTCTCTTTTCTCGTTTAGACATGTGTGGCGAGAGCTTTCCTACAACCAAATAATTAGTGACATCTGCATACCAGGGGGAATGAGCTAAAAGTGCGAATAGATGTTCATCTGGAAAAGAGTCCTCAACAGGAAAACTATCATCACTTTTAGTAAAACGAGATAAAAAATCAGCAACAACATTTTCTTTTCCAGGTTTATCTATAATGGTAATATCAAATTCCTGCAATAATAAGAGCCACCTGGTTACTCTGGCATTGGTGATAGGTTTATTCATCAAATATTTAATGGCAGAGTGGTCAGTGTGCACAAATGTAGGATACCCAGTAATGTAATGCCGAAATTTATTAATAGAGTAAACAATAGCGAGGAATTCTTTTTCGGTAATAGTATAATTAAGTTCAATAGGGGCTAATTTTTTACTAACATAATAGATGGCATAAGGTACTTGACCATCCTGCTGTCCTAGCACTGCTCCAATGGCAGTATCAGAAGCATCTGAAGAAATGTGGAAGGGTAGGGTGCAATCAGGTCCCCTGAGGATAGGAGCTGTGGACAGCTTCTCTTTAAGCTTATCAAACGCTGTCTAGCATGCTTCACTCCACACGAACCGTGCATCCTTCATTAACAAAGAAAACAAAGGAGAAGCAAGTTTGGAGAAGTTTTCTATAAACCTACGGTAATACCCAGCATGCCCCAGAAAACTTCGCACCTCTTTCTGAGTTGAAGGAGTCAGTATATTTTTTATCACCTTAATTTTTTAAGGATCCACCTGAATGCCATTGGTAGAGATGAAATGCCCTAATACCACCCCCTCACTCATCATCATATGGCACTTTTCAGTGCTTAATGAGAGGCGAATATGTTCGCAGCGAATTAAAACCTTCTTTAAATTTTCCAGTGCTTCCTCAAAATCCTTGCCATAGGGAGTAAAATCATCCATAAAGACTTCCATACTATCATTAACTAACTCAGAGAATATACCAATTACAGCTCTTTGGAACGTTGCTGGTGAATTACATAAACCAAAGGGAAGCACCCTGTAGGCAAACTTTCCCCAGGGGCAAGTGAAAGTGATCTTATCCTGGTCCTTAGGAGCAATCTGAAATTGATTGTACCTGCTGAACCCATCTAGGAAGGAGAAGAACTTCTTCCCTGATAGGGTATCAAGTACTTGGTCAATGAAAGTCAAAGGGAAATGATCCTTTTGTGTAGCTTTGTTCAGTTCCCTATAATCAACACAGACTCTCCATTTACCATTTTTCTTGGACACAATTACGAGTGGGGATACCCATTCACTATATGAAATGGGATATATAAATCCTGCTTCCAAAAGTTTTTGGATTTCCTCCTTCACTATATCCCTCAGATTGGGGTTCATGCATCGTTGGGGTTGACACACAGGCCGGGAGTCATTTTTAATATAAATATGGTGGGTGCATAGATTAGAGGGAATACCCCTCATGTCTGTATACTCCCAGGCGAATGTCCCCTTATGTTCCTTCAAGAGACTAATTAGGTGCCTCTGTTCCTCTAAGGAGAGACTAGGGTTGATATTCAAAGTCCTTCCAGGCTCTACCTCAATAGGAATACTTTTTGAACTTTTCAAAACTGGGATTATATTTGTGTCACCAACTAGTGCTTCTTCCGTAAGATTTTCTTGTTCTTCCTTACCAAGGGTAATGTTCAGGATTTGATAGACCTCTTTATCCACAGAAGCAGGTTCGCTAATAAAATTATTGATAGCATCGTCTTCTATTTAGTTTTTAAAAGTTAAGCCCTTCCCTATAGTTAATAGTGGCTGAACATCCTCCTCCTCCTCCTGTTCTATACAAAGGGAAGTTTCAGCCTCTAGACTTGGCCGAGCTGGAGGATACAAGGTGAGGTTCTTAGTCTTCGTACCATCAGATATAGTCATGGACCCAGATCGACAGCTGATGCAAGCATCAGCTGTGGCCAACTAAGGCCTCCCGAGGATCAATGGATGTCCCCCCAGCTATGATTTTGGTTGTAATATCAAAAATTCAGCAGGGTATTCCCATGAATCTACTGAGATGACAAGGTCGTCCAGAATCCCTTCGGGTCTAATGGTGGATCTGTCTGCCAATTCTAAAATGGTAGGGGTCGGTCTAAAATTAGTGAGTCCAAGCTTCTTTACAGTCTCAATTGTTATGACATTGATCGCTGCTCCTAATTCAACTAGCACGTTGGGTATCTGCGTTTGTCCTATATGTACAGTGACAGTAGGATTGCCAGGATTGTCATACTTGGTCACAGGGGTTTTTCCTGTTATTAAAGAAGATAAATTCCCTATGACGTGAATAGTGGGAGGATCTCTAGGTTTCCTCCCTAGTTTCTTAGTGCACAGGTCCCGAACAGTTCTAGCATAAATAGCCACGTCTTGAAGAGCTTGAAGAAGGGGGATTTTGACGTAAAGATTACTTAACTCTCCTAGGAGGTTAAACTGAGGTTGCCCCCCTACTTTTCGTAGCATTAGTCTCTCGGGGTATGGTGGTTGCCTTACCAGTTGGGTAGGCTGCGTATTGTCTGATTTCTCATTTGATGTTTCAACCGTCCCATCTAAGGGATGCTCAGCATCTTCAGTGATAGGAACTGTATCGAATGGATGCTGTGAACTCCCTCCTTCTGTATGCACAGAAGGTGGAGCATCTTCTGTAATTACAGGTTCTACTATTTTCCCAGATCGTAGACGAATATCATTACAGGGTATAGGGGAAAGGGAGTAGGTCAGCATATTGACAGTTTCCAATTGATGGACTGTTTTATTATTCGGGTTAGGATTAGGTTGGGCAGGCAGCTGAGGCTGTATTGGTATATTAGGGAACGGATTATTCTGCAGCTGCAACTGTGACTGCTGAGGAGGGTATTGAGGATATTGAGGAAATTGAGGGTATTGAGGAGAATATGGTGACTGTTGAGGTGGAGGTGGTTGAGGAAACTGGTTTCCAAGATGGAAGTTCCTCCATCCAGGACACCATGACATAGGTTGATGTGGTGGCTGTGTCCAGGGACTCCATGAATTATAATTTTGCATTGCAGGTTGGGAAGGATTCCACTAAGCATAATTTGAAGGGAATTGTGTATTCACATTTTGCATGTTATTATTCAAATTGCTCATATTATTCAAAAATGGAAACGAGTCCAGAGGCATACCTTGATTTTGAGGTTGCCAAGGTTTCTTCTGTGCAATGAAATAGGTTGATTCCACTTCTGGAGTTGATTCCTACAGAACAGCATTCACTTGGGGAAGTGTGGGACATTCTTTCATGTCATGGTTCAGTTCACACATCTGGCATACTTCCACTTTGTCAAGAGGGCATTCTTTCAGCGGATGATTCTTTCTACATCGGGGACAGAACACACCTAGTGTGAGATGCTCCACTGCCTGTTTTTGTTTTGCCTTCAGGACATCAATCTCCAAAGAGATGGAGCTCATCATTTCTGTTTTAAAGTTTTCAAGGAGATTGCCTATTTCTACACGGGTAGCTCCTCCATTGGACGACTTCTGAGTTCTGTCGAAGACATCATGTTCCAGCTTATCCCATTTATCCCGCTTATTGTTCCTGGAAGACCCCCTGGAGTATCTCTTACATAGTTCCACAATCTTCCCAAAAGGTTCTTTGGAGATATCTCCCTTTCCTAGTAGTTTTAACATGTCTAAACAATCATCCCTGATCCCACGAAGCAAGATTATCTTGAGCATGTCTATCCGTATGCTCATCTGCCCAGCTCTTTGCACATTGTACAGCAGCCTTTCTACAAAATCCTCCAGACTTTCATCCTCCTTCTGCACCATTTTGAATAATTCCTCTCTTTTGTCCTTGGTGTTGCAATATTATTGATATTTCTCCAGGAATACTTGTTTCATCCTATCCCAATTAGCAACAGTTCCTCCCCCAAGGCTCATGAACCAGCGTAATGTGTTGTCCTTCAAGGCGGCGGGAAAAAGTTTTAGCTTTTGGGCATCAGTGACATAATCATAGCTACGATAGAAGATATCGAATTCAAAAAGGAATTCGTCTGGATCTTCTGCCTCCCTTCCATGGAAGCGAGGAAACACTGATGGTGAGATGTTTTTCATAGGGGCTGTCCCTTCTAGCTGTCGAATTGGAAATTGCAGTGTAGCCGTGGTTCCCTCAGGTAGGGAGTGATTTTCATGATGATATTTTTCCACCATCACCTCTTCCTCATCAGACTCATGTCTGTTACTCATCTCCTCTTCTATTTTCTCCTCTTCATTCATTCCTGCGTTCTTTTCCTCGTTTTTTTCTTCGTCCTTATTTTGTTCCTGATCAACAGAATTCTGGTGGAACTACGTCCACTCTTCTTCGGTTACAGCCTTCCCGTAAATATGGCAGATCGGACCTCTATCAGTAGATCCAGTTGTAATAGCTGTGTCTTCCTCAATTGTAACAGCAGGTTCAGTTGTAACAGCTGCGTCAGCTGTGCCTTCCTCAGCAGGGATATATGAGGGAGTCACGGCTGCTCGTGTATTCTCCACCGTGGATCCTGACGCTGGCGCCCTAGGATCAGCAGGGCTTCTTCTGATAGGAGTTTCTTGATGCCGAGCCCTAGTGAATGAATCAGTTCTGTCAACAAGATCGTCAATGAATGTTCTTCTGCCCAATGGTGGTCCTCGACCGCGGCTCGAGCCACCTGCACTGTTAGTATTTTGTGGGGTTTTGGGAGTTGAGAGGTGATTGCGTTTTACCCTCCTCGTATTCATGCGAACCGAATCATTTCAGCAAAGAAAATACTGACTAGAAACAATTACCAGATGCAACTAATGATTAGTGTTTAATTTTTATCCTTCCCCGACAATGGTGCCAAAATGTCGAGCACCCTATATGCAGATAGATTATTCCAATCATACAGAGCAGACGAGATTTATTGTCAACCCGAGAAAGTCTTTTATTTCAAAGGATAGATGCACAGTCTATGCTTAAACACCAAATCACTATATTTGAATACTTTTATCCTCTAACAACTATGTCCATCCCAAAGATCTGTGTAATCCCAATTGCTTTCTAAATACTATAATTTCAATTACTTTCTACCATGCATCAACAAGAAACAATATAAGATTCAAAGACAATTGCAGATAAAAAGAAATCATGTTCACATCCTAGAACAAGTAACTCACTTCTTCAATCTGATCACTCTTGAAAACCATAAGCATAAACTGAATATTAATCTAGAAATTCAATTGCAAAGCATTGAGTTCAGCTGCTCTAAGAGATTGAATTACAGGAAAGAAAATCAACAATCATAACAGGAAAGATAAATTGCAAGGGCTCATGGGATCACAACTTAACTGCAAGATGAACAAGGCTGTGTACAACTGTCACACGAATTGCATAAAGTTTCTTACTCAGTCGACTGTCACTCTGTACTACTTGCCAATCTCAAAGAAATATAATCTTAATTATACTGGAAATCCACACCACACTTACTACTGCTGCGTACAAAGGAGATATCATCAACAAAACATCACACAACAATAAATCAAAGAGTCCTAATTTAACCCAGCAATCTCTGTGGAAGACGAGCCCAGCCTTCACACAGAGATGCTGGCTGAACAACGTAAGGTTCCTTTAACTCAGAGGTAACTCCTTATATTAACAGAAGAATGATTACACAGTTTGCTTTTACTGCTAATACAATAAATAAATTCCCCGTTGTTCAACCCCCTAGGTCGAGGCAGCTCCCCATATTTATAGATACAGATCATAACATCCAATCCTAATAACGAGCAGCCATGAAGATCTCTGATCTTCAGGCGCCCTAAATAACACTAGCTATTACAATACGTGGCAAAGTAGAGACATAAAAAATGCGAGAAAGTTGTTGATTGGCCCAGGAGTGGCGATCTTTCCAGATCACAGCTATACTCGAGCAGCGACATACTAAAGATCTCCAATTATAATGCATTCTGTTATAGCTTCCCTGTCACAGCTCCACCTAGGATGTTATATTGGAACCATGTGCCTTAATTGATGATTGAAGCCTCGAGGATCCTTTTGAACAGCGAACATCCCTCCTTTCAAGACTTGTTCAGCCCCACCTTCCTGTAGTCCACTTTTCTCAAACTACCTTCATAAATCATAACATGTTAGCACAATTGAGAGATAAAGAACCTTAATTATCACAATCATAAGCATTAATAAGATAGAGCAATGATCAGTCATACCTTGGCAGCTTGGGGAAATAAAGTGAGGACAACAGGTCTGATTAACATGCTAAATGGTGTAGGACAGGGGAAGAAAAGGTGATCGAGGATGATTAAAAGAGGCCAATTCTGGGCTCAACACTAATGTGTTTGAAATAAGGAATTTTTTATTGGAAGTGGACCCAGGGAACTTGAGGTAGTAGTGCCAATTTATGGCAATGTCCATTATAGTGTAGAATTGATGGGGGATGTTGTGCATTTGTTTTGGATTTCTCAACACTTCAGGGTGTAGGACATATGTTTTTTGAAGGCTCTAGAAGTGGACACTCTATTCATTGTGGACTATCATTGATGTGTTAGATTTGGAAACATGTTTATGATTTTTTCTTGTAGTGAAGATCAAGGAAAACACAATGATATGTTTTCATCTTCTAAAGGAGAAAGTATTTGGTATGAAAAAATTCTTACATTAAACCACTTTGAATACTATGCTAAGGAAAGGTGATATATTTACAACTATATTTACACTCTAGTGTTGTAAATAGCTCCCACTTGATTAGCAAATTATACTTGTTTGTGTGCTTCCTAGAAATATTGTCATATGTAATATGCCGGACGAAAAGTGAATCTATGTGTATATGAAAGATCACCACAAGTGGAAAGTTGTAACATGGTCCCATGGATCCTCACCGGTTTTTCCTTCGAATTTTGGAATATCCGAAGGAAACTTAGTAGGGACAACAAGCCAATGTAGGATTGTGACACACTGGTGTTAATTTTTCAGAATTTACTTCAATCTGATCTACGATCTTAACTGAGAGAACAACATGTACAGCATATCAATCATGGACACAATAATGCAAGCATACAAGATACATAGAGTTTACTTGGGGAAAACCATAAAGGTGAAAAACCCCAATAACTTCCTCAGAGATAGATAGAGCAATGATACAACCAAAGTACAAGACAAGGGGAACCCTTATTTTCACTCTGTTTCCCTTGAAATTTTCGGGGAACCCCTGTCATCCCATTCTACATATTTCAGTACTGAGGACCCTATCCCCAATTCCCGTTCCCAAAGCCCGAAATCCCACATTTGTCTATTTTTAGGGTTTGCCATAACTTCCTCAGATTTCACCCAATCACCTTCAAATTTTACCACAAAGTTCTTTTCTGAATTCTGCTTCTTTGTTCCCCTCTGCCAAATTTTCCCATTCTTTCACCCCGCTTCTGAAATCCTCATTTTTGCTTCCCTATCTATCCAACAGTGTCCAAAACCTAGTCAAACCCCAATTACCCTTCTGATTTTTTCCCAAGTCCATATTTTCCCTTACTGAAGTAGTTTCTGTTTTTGTTTTCCTACCCAGCCTACCCAGTCAACCGAAAAAAAAAAATAAATCAATCCTGGTTATGGTTGTCACCCGTGCAGGAGCAAAAACCATGGACGACGCACTTGCAGCCATCCAAGACAAACTCCAGGATCTGGATGAAAAATTTCTTGGTCTCCATCTTGAACATTCAGCTATGAACAACAAATGGTAGTCTGAGTCGTCAGCAGACAATGGGTTCTCTTCTTCCAGCAATTTTCGTGGTCCGAAGCTTGATTTTCCTCACTTCAATGGTACCGATCCAACTGGATGGATCTATCGTGCAGAACAGTATTTCAGTTTGCATAATACTTTTGATGTCAACAAAGTTCCATTGGCATCCTTTCATTTGGAACAGGAAGCTCTTCAATGGTACCGTTGGTACATCAAGGCTCATCTAGAGCCCAAATGGCCAGACTTTTTCCAGCTCCTCTTGCAACGATTTGGTCCTAGTTCTTTTGATGACTTCACAGGAGCCCTCACTAAACTTCGCCAAACTAGCATTGTGAGAGAGTATTAAACCGAATTTGAGAATCTAGCCAACCACACCGAAGGATTGTCTAATGACTTTTACCGGAGTTGTTTTATCAGTGGTCTAAAGGATGCCATCCGCTCTGAGGTCAAAATGTTCTGTCCCAACACAATGATGGAAGAACTAGGGTTGGATAAGTTGGAAGAAGACAAGATTGCAGCCCAACAACGCTCCAAGCCCACTTTTGTTCCCTTCCCAAATATGGGTTCTTAGCGACCACCTATACCGCAGGCTCCTCGACCCACTCCTATCAAGCGTTTGTCTGAAACAGAGATGCAAGCACGCAGAGAAAAGTGGATTTGCTATAATTGTGATGAGAAATTCACTCGGGGACATAGATGTGTTCAGCAAAAGCTCTATCTCTTGGATGTGGAGTCTCCGCCTGCCTCTGAAATTGGTGACGAAGATCCAGAAACACTGGATGCTCCGGTCGACATTCAGGAACCACCTATTGACCCTCTGTCTCAGGATGACCATCCAGAGATATCTCTCCATGCTTTAGCTGGAATCACCACCCCCCAAACAATGTGGGTCAGGGGTTACTTCAAGAAGCTTCCTCTTACAATACTCATTGATTCTGGTAGCACTCATAATTTCATTGACCCTCGGATCACCAAACAAGTTGATTGTTTTATCCATCCTTGCTCCAACTTTGAAGTCATGGTTGCCAATGGGGGTACCTTACCTTGCAAAGGGAAGTGTCAAAATGTGTGTATCTCTATGGGAGATTATACCTTGCGCTCTGACATGTTTGCCTTTCCCTTAGGAAGATGTGATGTGGTTTTGGGCGCTCAATGGCTACGCACACTTGGCCCTATCTTATGGGATTTTGCTGAACTTTGGATGTAGTTTTCCCTCAATGGACACAAACACACATTGATAGGATTACAACCAGGTTATCTCAGCATCATCAGTTCACATCGCATTGAAAAACTCCTTAAGAAGAATTCACATGGTGTCATCACTCAGATCCATTCCATCCAGATGCAACCATCAGCGGTCTCCACTACTCCTTTGGATCTACAACAAATTCTGGATCGATGTACAGGTGTCTTTGCTGAACCAGTGGGATTGCCACCTTCAAGGCCAGAAGACCATCGTATTCAGCTCCTTCCTGGCAGCGTTCCTCCCAACATCAGGCCCTATCGATACCCATTTCACTAAAAAACGGAGATTGAAATGCTCGTTCCATGACTTATTGAAGCAAGGTATTATTCGCCCAAGCACTAGTTCCTTTTCTTCTCCAGATATTCTTGTCCGCAAAAAAGATGGGTCATGGCGCCTCTGCATTGACTTCTGAGCACTTAATCACCTCACCATCAAGGATAAGTTTCCAATTCCTTTTGTTGATGAGCTTCAAGGGGCTCACTTTTTCTTCGAGTTGGATCTTCGTTCTAGGTATCATCAAATTTGGGTTCATGAGGATGATATCCCTAAAACAGCTTTCCGCACACATGATGGCCATTATGAGTTTTTGGTCATGCCCTTTGGCCTCACTAATGCTCCTTCCACATTCCAGGCCTTAATGAATAAAATATTTCGACCCTACTTGCGGAAATTCATTCTGGTATTCTTTGATGATATCCTCATCTATAGTAAAACATGGGATGAACATCTCCAGCATTTGGATCTTGTCATGCAACTTTTCTCTGACCATCATCTCCATGCCAAGTAGTCTAAATGTGTTTTTGGACAGAAGGAAGTTGAGTATCTCGGGCACATTATCTCAGCACAAGGGGTTCGCATGGATCCTGCCAAAATCGATGCCATGAACAATTGGCCGCATCCTTAGACACTCAAGAGCCTTCATGGTTTTTTGGGGTTGACTGGTTACTAAGGCAAGTTTGTCAAAGATTATGGGAAGATTGCAGCTCCATTAACTGATCTATTGAAAAAGGATTCCTTCACATGGACACCTACTGCTCAGTGTGCATTTGACAAACTAAAACAAGCTATGTGTACTACACCTGTGCTAGCTATGCCCGATTTTTCCAATCCCTTCACTATTGAGAGTGATGCTTGCGGCAATGGACTTGGTGCTGTTCTCCTTCAAGATGAACACCCCATTGCGTTCACCAGCAAAGCCCTTTCAGGTAAGAATCTAGCTGCCTCTATCTATGAGAAGGAAATGATGGCTATTTTGCATGCAGTACAGAAGTGGCGCCCATACCTATTAGGGAATCATTTCTGCATGAAGACTGATCACCAGAGTCTAAAATATTTCTTGGACCAGTGTGTCTCCTCCCCAGCACAACAGAAATGGGTTAGCAAACTCATGGGTTATGACTATGAGATCACTTACAAGAAGGGTAAAGACAATATTGTGGCAGATGCTCTTTCTCGCACATTTGAGGCCCAAGGTTCTCTTTCAGCTGTTTCTATGCCTGTTCCAAATTGGTTGCAATCTATTCAACAGGGTTATGTCAATGACTCCTCCTTATCTCAAATCATCCAACGCTTGACCAACAACCCTTCTCCTGTACAACATTACTCTTGGGATGGTGCTTCTCTGCGATACAAGGGTCTTCTGGTGCTTCCCCAGAGCACAGATCTTCAACAGGCTGTCTTCTATGAACTCCATGCTTCTCCATCGACAAGGCACTCTGGGTTCCTCAAAACGTATGAACGAGCACGGCGTAACTTCTTTTGGCAGGGCATGAAAAGGACAATTCAACAGATGGTGGCCGAATGTGATACCTGCCAGCGCAATAAGGGTGAAACAACACTCCTTCCAGGATTGCTTGAACCCTTTCCCATACCTACACGGATTTGGACAGATATTTCTATGGATTTCATTGAAGGGCTCCCTAAATTTGGTGGGAAGACAGTGATTCTCGTTGTGGTTGATCGCCTCTCCAAATATAGTCATTTTTGTGCTCTCAGCCACCCCTATACAGGCTCCTCTGTTGCTCAAATTTTTTTGGACCATATCTTTCATCTTCATGGCATCCCTTCTTCCATTGTCTCGGATTGTGATGCGACTTTCACCAGTCATTTTTGGACATAACTATTTCGCCACACTGGCACCAAACTGAAGATGAGTTCAGGGTATCACCCACAAACAGATGGTCAGATTGAAATTGTCAATAAATGCTTGGAAACTTATCTTCGTTGCTTCACCTCGGAACAACAACATCAGTGGGAAAAATGGCTCCCTCTCGCTGAATGGTGGTACAATACCTCTTACCACACTGCCTCTAAAATGACCCCATATGAAGCAGTATATGGTCAGGCACCTCCAGCTCTTCTTCCATACACCCCCATCAGTTCACCAGTCCAGGAAGTTGACACGGTCCTTCGAAACCGCGATCAGATTCTTTGCGTTTTGCGGGACAATCTTCACATGGCAAGAAATCACATGAAGCAACAAGCTGATCAGCACCGTTCTGAGCGCACTTTTCAAGTCGGCGATATGGTTTTTCTTCATCTCCAGCCGTACAAACAATCATCCTTGAAACTCAAAGGGCATCATAAGCTCGCTCCAAAGTTCTATGGGCCATATCGGATTCTTCAGAAGATTGGGTCCGTTGCTTATAAATTGGAACTTCCTCCTTCTTCCCGCATTCATCCAGTCTTTCATGTCTCTTGTCTGAAGAAAGTTCTTGGCACCAACATCAGTGGACAAATGATTTTACCGGAACTGGATAATGAAGGATCCATCCTTTTGGAGCCAGAGGCCATCCTCAATCGGCGCATGCGTCAGCTTCGCTCTCGCTCTATCACAGAGGTCTTAATTCAATGGCACGGCATGCAACCACATGATGCTACATGGGAACCACTCCTTCAGATTCAACAACAATTTCCACATCTAAAGCTTTGAGGACAAAGCTTTTTTTAAGGGGGAGGGGATGTTAGGAACCCATGTCTTTACTTTGTTAGTATGTTGTTGTTGGACGCATATGCTTTGTAAGTCGTCCTGTAGTATTTGTTGATCAATAGTTTATGTTATTGTTGTTGGCGCATATGCTTTGTAAGTCGCCCGTAGTATTGCTGATCCATAGTTTGTAACGGCCCATGGTTTCAACCCATAGTATTGGAGCCTAGAATTAGTATATAAGTGTGTGTTGAGACCTATGAAGGCACTGTGAAGTTAATTGTATTGAGCTTGTTCAAAGGAGGTTGCCCCCTTGAAGTGGCCTGTGATCAATATAAAAGTGATTTTGAGTTCTGTCATTTCTGCTATTTCGCATATTCTTGCTAATTAATTGTTGCAGATGCATCACATCATTCCTCCATACGGAAGGGTCATCATTTGTATTGACAAGTGTCATAACTTTCTTATGGGTTATTAGACCACCATGTGTGGGGTCGACCCTGATTAAGTTAACCATGGGTTATTAGATTGAGTTAGACCAGTCAGCCCTATTGATTTATTTGGCAGGACATGGTCTATATAAATAGAGATTGGGAGATCTCTATTTGATATCTCATTACTCACTCTTCCATCACTCGAAAAGTGGCGCACATGTGAGGAGGAGGATCAACTGCTAGGAGAAGACTATCTCTTGTACTTTGGTTGTATCATTGCTCTTTCTATCTTTGAGGAAGTTATGGGGTTTTTCACCTTTATGGTTTTCCCCAGTGAAACTCTGTGTGTCTATTGTCTCATGTGATTGCTTGGGGTGATTGATATGCATTTTTATACTTGATATGTTGTACATGTTATTCTCTCAGTGAAGATCCTAGAGTATATTGAATTAATGCTAAAAAATTAGCATCGTATCAGAGCCAGGTTGAGAAGAAGACATTGTGTAGTGGCGAAAACTAGGGTTTCTTGTTTATTGGGTTTCTCTCCATAGATTTTGGAAAAGTAGTAAGGTAGATTGACTCTACTCATCAAGGAGAATCTTTCTGTCCAATCATAATTCAATTCTGGGCACTTTTAGGTTTGGCCCTAAAATTTAGGGTTTCCACAAAAATAGGAATTTCTAAATTCTAAGGACATAGCTAGAAGCTCCTGGGAAAAATCGAAGTTTAGAGATTTGGATCGAGATTTTTGGTTGGGTGAAGCTCTGGGAAACTCAAACCCTAATTCTGGGTCCTCCAAGTGAATCTGAGAAGACTAAAAGGCATTTCTGAAGGGTAAAACTTTGCAGATCTCAAATTCTGAATATACGAGGCTGATCAGCTCATCAAGGCGCATCTTTCTATCCTTTCAGAAGTTTGAAATTCAAAGTTTGAATTTTTAAGGTTTCTCTCACAAACACTAATCCGAGATGACATCCAGTTTTCAGCAAATCAAGTGGTAAGACCTAAATCTTTTCTGTTTCCATTTGAAGTACTCTTTAAAGATGTCTCACCACACCAAGCTTGAGGATAAGCTTGAAGGGGCTGATAACTTCTGAGCATGGAAGTATAGTATTGGGTTAATCCTAGAAGAAAATGAGTTGGATAATTATATAAGTGAAGAGGTCTCTGTCCCAGAGGGAGAAGAGGCTAAGGCTCTTCACAAGAAGAACTTGGTCAAGTCAAAGAGGATCATTGTTGATTCTATCAAGGACCATCTCATCCCACATGTGTCATCTTTGAAGACACCTAAGGAGATGTTTGATTCCCTAACCAAGCTATTTGAAGGAAAGAACATAAATCGAAAGATGACTCCGCGGAATCAATTGAAAAGAGTAAAGCTTCAGAATGGAGAAACCATTCAATCCTATTTCTCTAAGGTCTCTCAAATTAAGGAACAACTTCAAGCTGTGGATGAAGTAGTGGAAAATGGTGAAGTTGTCATGACCACTTTGAATGGCCTACCTAGGTCATGGGACTCCTTCATCCAAGGAATCTGTGCAAGAAGAAAACTAATCTCCTTCAGTAGGCTGTGGGAAGAATGCTCTCAAGAAGAAGCTAGGCTTGTGGTCCGAGAAGAAAAGATGGGGAATGAAGATCAAGCCCTCACAGCACATGCCAAGAAAGGAAAATTCAAGAAGGAGAAATCTCATAGGAAATCTTCTCACCATACACATAGGGAGAACTCTAAGAATACCTCCCATGGTAGATGCTTCACATGTAATGAGAAGGGACACTTTGCTTGAGATTGTCCAAAGAACAAAAGAGATTCCAACATAAACAAGAAGAAGGGCACCAAGAAAATATATCATGCTCATGCTGCTGAGGATGATGAACCTCCCAAGAAGAAGGCTAGGGAAGAAAGTGATACTTCATCAAGTGAAGATGAATACGTTCTATTCTCTGCTCTAACAGGTACTATCTCTCATCGATATAATGATTGGCTTATTGATAGTGGGGCTTCCAAACACATTGCTAGGTTTGAAGAATCTCTTGCAAATCTATCTGAACATGAGTCACCCCATAAGGTGAAACTTGGGGATGACTATCAATATACTATCAAAGGAAGTGGTGAAGCCTCCTACAACCTAGACTCTGGGAAGTCTTTGAAGATAAAAGATGTTCTATATGTACCTGGGCTCAAGAAGAACCTAGTCTCCATATCTACATTGGATGCCAAAGGCATGAGGGTTGCATTTGTAGATGGCCAAGTCCTAATGTGGCCAAAGGGTAAAACTATAGATGATGTAGTAGTGAATGGAGAGCAAGAGGGAGGATTGTACAAATGAAAGGGACAACCTAAACATGCTATGGTGACATGAAGACAAAGATTCATCCATAGTCATGGATAACATAGAGGTATGTATAATTTGGTTTTGCAAAGGTTAACTTATGAGTTATGCAGGTCAGTGAAGAGAACAAGAAAACATTGCTAGACATAACTAGCAAATATGATGACCGGGTATGTTTTTCTTATATCAAAGGATCTTATACTTTTGTATGATTGATAATGATTACTCATGAAGTTACAAGTTTGAGTAATCTAGGGTTTATGCATATTATGTCTCTTACGTTGATTGATGATATGTCTAACCAGAAGAGTTCTATAGTCAAACATGAATATGCATGAGTAAGAGAAGTCTTCCCTGAAACCTTGAATGATAATGCTTATTATCTCTGTTTGAAATGATCATGACTATACATGTTTAAGATTATTTTGTTTTGATAGTATACTAATGAATGTATGATTATGTATGAGATCTCGAGGATAACACAATGATGATACTCATAAGCATGCATATTGATCGAGGATGGATATAAGTTCAAGGACAAGTAATCTAGGAAGCAAAGATCAAGAGGGAGCACACTCTAGTAGTTCCTACAAGGAAGCAAAGATTGAGAGGGAGTCCACACAACAAACAAACAAAGATAAGTATTTGAATTGTCATTTCTTGTATATTATGTTTGTTTAAATAATGTTATTCAGTGATGTATATGCTTATGTTCCTAGAATTAGGTTGTGTATTATGCATATTAGAATAATTGCATTGATGAACAAGATACTACTAATATGCAAATAATGGGTAAGTGGCCTATGGTATAGTACAACATTCCATTGCTACTTATCTAGAATGAAACCTCTTTGTTGACATGTTGGGAGTTGTGCACACTCTTAACAATGTTCTGGTAGAGATTGGAAGGCATCTAGAAAGTTACGGGATATGGATAAATGTTGTATTGGCTAAAATAATTGCATGATCGTATGACATATATTCTTATGTGCAAGATTTTGTTATGAAACTATGTGAAGTTTCTAATCATGCAATTGAATTTGACTTCTAGGAAAGATCGTGTACAATCACCTACAAAAGAAGGACTACAACATTTTTTCAACAACAAATCTATCTATTGAAGAATTTGAAGTTCCTAGGATTCGAGATGAAGTAATGATGCCATGATTCGTCGATCATGAAGAATGATGTTTGGGATGTGGTCCCAAGACCTGAAGGGAAATATGCGGTGACTTCCAAGTGGATCTACAAGATCAAGCATGCTGCAAATGGAAGCATAGAGAAATACAAAGAGAGATTGTATCTCGTGGCTTCTCCCAGAAAGAAGGGATTGATTATGAAGAGACTTTTGCTCCTATGGCCAGATACAGTTCCATTAGATTAGTACTTGCTCTGGTTGCAGTGATGAAATGGAAGATACACCAAATGGATGTCAAGACAGCTTTCTTGAATGGTGTAGTCGAGGAGGAAGTGTATGTGGAGCATCCACTTGGTTTTGAAACACATGACAGGGAGTGATATGTGTGCAGGTTGAAGAAAGCCTTGTATGGCTTGAAGCAAGATCCTAGGACTTTCTATGGTAGGATGGACAATTTCCTATCCAATTTGGTCTTTAACAAGAGTAAAGCAGATTCCAACCTTTACTACAAGGTTGAGGAAGGAAATCCTGTGATACTACTATTGTATGTGGATGACCTGTTTGTAATAGGTGAGGATGGTTTGATTGCCAATACCAAGAGGAAGCTTGCTGCTGAGTTTGAGATGAAGGACTTGGGGATGATGCACTATTTTCTAGGCATGGAGGTGTGGCAGAGTACAGATGGAATCTTCCTTGGACAAGGGAATTATGTAGTAGAGATCCTGAAGAGGTTCAGGATGATGGACTGTAAGGCCATGGCCACACCTATGGCATCGAACCTGAGCTTCTATGTGATGCTTCATCTGAGCGAATTGATGTCACTGTGTATCGTCAGATTACTGGGTCCTTAATGTACCTGACGAACACAAGACCAGATATTTGCTTTATGGTGAACACATTGAGCCAGTTCCTGACGGATCCCATAGGTGTTCAACTGGTTGTTGTAAAGCATATTATGAGGTACCTGAAGGGTACAATTGATTATGGGCTCAAGTATGATGCGAATAAAAAGTTTAACCTGTAGGGTTATGTTGATTCGGACTGGGCAGGCAGTGCTGGAAATAGGAAGAGCGCTTCTGGGTGCTGCTTCAGTATGGGATCAGGTGTGATCTCTTGGTTTAGCAAGAAGCAGTCTTGCATAGCACTGAGTACATCCAAAGCAGAGTATGTTGCAGCTTGTTCAGCTAGTTGTGAGGTAGTATGGCTTCGAAAGCTACTGTCTAAGTTATTTGATCTCCCATTGGATTCTACTTGTATCTTTTGTGATAACCAGAGTTGTGTGAAGCTATCTGAGAATCTAGTGTTCCACGATAGGTCAAAGCGAATTGAGATCAAATACCACTATATCATGGATATGGTGCAAAGAGGAGAAGTGAAGCTCCTGTATGTTGTGACGGATGAGTAGGTTGTTGATGTGTTGACGAAACCACTAGCCAGAGTGAAGTTTGAATACTTCAGAAAGAGGCTTGTTGTTCTTCAGATTGATGACACTTTGAGGAAGAAGTGATGTACACATTTGCTAGAGCCGTTCCAAGCATGGTGAGAGGAGGATCCTTCCCATGGCTGTGGATGTAAGCGCTAGATGATGAGCATCAGGACGATGCTCCAGTTAATGCTCTCTATATGCATCATGTTGGAGGCTGGATATGATCAGTTGGATCATGTATATGTATATGCATCATGTTGGATTCTTGTGATGATCAGTTGGATCATGTATATGTATATGCATCATGTTGGATGCTTGTGATGATTAGTTGGATCATGTATATGTATATGCATCATACTGGATGCTTGTGATGATCAGTTGGATCATGTATTTGTATATGTATCAGGCGGATACATTGTGTGATCATGTATATCATGGATGAGGATATGTATCAGATATGCATCAGGTGGATGCATTATATGATCCAGACGATCATAGATGATGAGCTTCAAGATGTTGCTCTAGATGATATGTATCAGATATGCATCAGGTGGATGCATTGTATGATTAGGACGATCATCGATGATGAGCTTCAGGATGTTGCTCCAGATGATACGCATCAGGATGATGCTATGATGATGATCAGGATGATCATGTGATGTACATCAGGATGATGTATGGAGAGTATCAGGATGATACTTTGTGGTCGTGGACAGGTTGTGTAGATGAGCATATAATAGCGCCCTGGGAGATTTTGCAAACACTCTTGATAGGATTTTCCAATGGCATATAATAGCTCCCTGGGAGGTTTGGAAAATGCTCTTGCTAGGTTTTGCTCAGAGGGACATATAATAGTTCCCTAGGAGATTTACAGATACTCTTGCTAGGTTTTGTCTGTGGCATATAACAACTCCCTGAAAGATCTTGCAGGTTGTGCTGGGCACGTAATCAGTCCTGAGATGCTCTTGCTAGGTTTTTCCGATGACATATAATAGCTCCCTGTGATATCTGGTAAATTCTCTTAATAGGTTTTGTCCATGGCATATAATAACTCCCTGGGAGATCTTGCAGGTTGTGTTGGGCACGTAATCAGTCCTGATATGCTCTTACTAGGTTTTGCCGGTTGCATATAATTTCTCCCTGGGATATTTGCAGATGCTCTTGCTAGGTTTTGCCTATGGATTATAATAGCTCCCTGGGAGATCTGAAAAATGCTCTTGCTAGGTTTTGCTTGGTCACATGTAATAGCTCCCTGGGAGATCTTGCAGGTCATGCTGCTGGGCATGTAATCAGTGCTGAGATGCTCTTGATAGGTTTTGTTGATGCACGTAATAAGTCCTGAGGATTCCACAGTATAGCCAATGATGATGAAGAACTACAGGTGGTGGGCCTACATCCAGTATGAAAAAGGATTGGCTCTATAGAACTTCCTATGATGAGTAGATCAGAGATTGATTGAGATAGCAGTAGCAGTGATGATGTCGATGATTCGAGGACAATGATTCGCTGATGATGATCCAGAGAAGAAGACTTGTACTAGTAGATCTGTGTCGAGAAATACCTTCCTAGTTAAGAGGGAGTGTTGATGTATATGTAACTTCGGAATGTATTTCACCTATGTATTTCATCTATGTATATTGTACTCCTATAGAGATGTTATTATTCCTCTATACGGAAGTGTCGTCATTTGTATTGACAAGTGTCACAAGTGTTGTAACTTGTCGATGGGTTATTAGACCACCATGTGTGGGGTCGGCCCTGATTAAGTTAACCATGGGTTATTAGACTAAGTTAGTCAAGTCGGCCCTATTGATTTATTTGGTAGGACAGGGTCTGTATAAATAGAGATTGGGAGATCTCTATTTGATATCTCATTACTCACTCTTCCATCACTCGGAAATTGGTGCACATGTGAGGAGGAGGATCAACTGCTAGGAGAAGACTATCTCTTGTACCTTGGTTGTACTTTGGTTGCATCTTTGCTCTTTCTATCTCTGAGGAAGTTGTGGGGTTTTTCACCTTTATGGTTTTACCCAGTGAAACTCTGTGTGTCTATTGTCTCATGTGATTGCTTGGTGTGATTGATATGCATTGTTATACTTGATATGCTGTACATGTTATTCTCTCAGTGAAGATCCTAGAGTATATTGAATTAGTGCTCAAAAATTAATAGTGCCACATTACAGAGTAATTCAACTTCAAAAGGATTAATGAAGTAGGTGATTTTGCATTTTCAGATGATCCGTAGTTCTTGTCCATCCTTCATCCAACCGATGTTGTAAGGAAGAGGATGTGGAGTGGTAAGAAGACCGAGTTTCATCACGAGATCTTCCGAAACAAAGTTCTTCTAGCTTCCTTTTTCCACAATCAAATGTAATGGATTGTTTTGAACCCATATTTGTTTATGAAATAGGTGCTCTCATTCCTCCTCATCAACGATAGTCGAGGCTACTGGAGTTGTTGATATCGATGTCAAAAGGGTTGTTGCTTCTGGGTCAGATTCTACCAGAGTCTTGTCGAATGCGTCGGATGTCGACACTTTTTCTAGAAAGGTCTTCTGAGCTTTGCATTCAGACGTATCATGCCAAGATGAGTGGTGGTAATCACACCATTTCCCGGTAGGGGGTTTTTTGCTACGTTCTGTTTTGTGAAAAGGAATTTTTTCGTGATCTGGCTTTGATAGAGTTGGCTGAGAATATTTCTACTTGTCGAAGTCAGCTGGTGCCTTCTTATCGGATGGTCATCCTGGCGGTTTAGTCACAAAGCGTTCTTTTCCCTTTTGTTTGGTTTCTAGTTTCCTGGCATAGTGGAATGCATCCACGAGCATGTTGACAGTCATAAATTCCATATCTTGCTGAATGTACAGGGATAATGCGATGACATTCTTCAGAACAATCAATTTCTCTTCTTCTTTAACACCAAGTCTAGCCATGAGTCGATATAACTTGTCAGCGTAACTCTGTACTGACTGATATTTCCATTTCCTTAGCTACTGCCACTTCTTATATTTCTGTTCAACATATTTGGGTGGGTAAAACTCCTTTCGGACATATTCGACAAATTTCTCCCATGTTTCTATGGGGTTTCCGCTTTTCTTCATCTTTTTCAAGAGGTTCTCCCACCAGCAGTGCACATATGTTGACACCTTTAAGGATGCAATGGTGATGGTTTTGGCTTCCGAGAGTTGATTCACAAAGTAATAGGATTCCAATTGTTGTACCCAATTGTCAATGGATTTTGCATCAATATTTCCTTCTAGATTCTGTATGTCTAGATTCATTTGCACTTTGAACGGACTCTTTTTTTGGAGTGATATCTTGTCAAGAATCCTGTTTATGTCGAAGCAAATTGCGTGAGAATCTCATTGAAATGGGCGAACATTTTAGTTTGTTGTCAAGCCAGAGCTTTCTCTATAAGTTTTGTCGTCTAGTCAACTGCATGTCTATCGTCTGTTTCTCCTGCCATCTTTGGAGGTAGTGTCTACTTGGATTGCTGAATTTGTGAGCGATTTTGAACATGCATAAGTCACGTAACGTCGATGGAAGTGTCTAAGCAAAAATTAAGCACGAACAAAGTTGATGTGCTCTGAACAAAGCTCTTTAAGCTATGAAGGAGCTCTGATTAAGCTCTGATAATAATGATCCGCATGTGCCCAGGTGCACGAGGGGGACAATAGTTCGACTGAATGAATCGGTACTATTATGGTGAAAGTAAAGCAGGAAATACACTACATATGTAAACATACACACATATAGACAATATGCAGGCATGTGAAATGATCTTCTCTATTACTTGTTGATTCAAATATCAAATGAATGTTACAATATTTTACATGCTTATATAGAGTGTTGAGATGCTTGGATGCCTGCTCGTTACGTTAAGATACAAGAGAAGTAAGAACAATTTTGGAAGTTCAACCGTTACAGTCGACTGGAAGACAGAGAGATAATCTGTCATTGTTCGTCAGTCGCAAGTCGATGCTGCATGTCGACGTCATGGAACTGTCGATGTTGCTGAACTTATCACAGTAGTTTCGAATTCAACAAACTTGTCGAAGTTGTGTCGAAGTCGATGTCTAGTCGTAGTCATTGTTAGCATCTGACATTAATGCCAACTACTGGAATGGATCAAGTATATTATATTTCTTCATCTTGATATAGTTCACGTTTTTTGGGTGATTCTTGTTCATTTTCTTCCTGTGCTTCACAATCTATGTAAAATATTTTATTCTTAGTGCACTTGTGGCCCTTACTGTATTTTCTATCACAATTGTAACTAATCCTTTTTTATCTTTTTTCCTCTAGTTGTTGTGGTGTCAACATTGTAGGTTGTGGATGACTTGAGACCACACCTCCTTCTTTATAGTTGTAAGTTGTAGACTTCCTTATTTCCATAATTTTTTTTTCAACTTTTCTTGCACCCTGAATGCATCCTCCAAGAACTTAGTTTCCAAAAGGTGAACCTCATGTTGGATGTTATCCTTCAAAGTTCCAATAAAGAGATCCAACAAATTATCTTCTAAAATATTCTTTACTCTTATATTTAGCTTCTAAAACTACTTGATGTGCTCTATAACTGGGCTTTTTTGCTTTAGATTTATCGACTGGCTAAAGAAGGTTTTTCTATTTATATCCCTGTAATGTGCAATCAATTCTTTTGTGAATATAGACCATGAGATAATAGAGTCATTTTTATGGTCACAAATCCATTGGTACCATACAAATTAATTAGGCTCTAAATATAATGATGCAATAGTTACCTTTTGCAAATTTGGAACCTAGTGTAGATCAAAGAATTGCTCCATATGGAATATCCAAGTCATTGGATCATTTCCATCAAACTTTCTCATGTCAATTTTAGGAAGTTGGGTACCGTTTGGTGACCATCCCTAATGACTTCCATTACTAGAATCATTTCCTCTTGGAATATTCATATTCATGGAATGTTTCTCAACATGGAGATTATCGGTATCCTCCTGAGTATCCCAGAACACATAATCACCTATAGGGGGAGTATCCCTTGCATTTTGTATGAGATTATTAATATTGTTCAACTTCTCATCTAAATTAAGTAAATCAGCTGTTCTAACCGAACCTTTCATATTTTCCTCCATTTTATTCAACTTCTCCTCTAAATTAACTAAATAAACTTTTGCCACAGTCCCTTTAATCATATCCTCCAACTGGGACACTCAAAAATATTAGTATTCCCTTTCATCATAAGTCGGGGATGGATCCTCTGGTGGTTTGAAGGGAGTGTGAGTTTTTACACTTCCTTTTGGTGTCATTTTGAAAAATATAAATAGATATCACCAGAATTAGATCCTTCTACTCAAATCTATTCAAATTTAAAATGGCGTACCTTTTCCAAACCCTCATTGGAATATTGTTTTATGGATGACTTGTGACTTAGTTAAATTTTAATTTTATGCTCCTATGGGTCCGAAAATTAGGACTGATGTATCATGATGTGTCATTTTTCCAATACCGTAGGTACGACCTAATTATGATGTACCAATAATAATTTATTACGAATCTCCCAACACTTCTTATTTTAGGTCTTTCCATAAGAGCGAATTTGTAGGGTCTTCTATGCGTCCAATATTTCATATATGAGGTTGAGAAATATACCAAATATACTATGGTCTGTCTTCATTCTGATGCAATAGGTCTCACTCAATTTGGATATTTCATGTCCCATATATGACCTTTTTCCCCAGAACACCTGTTTTAGACTAGTTTTTGGACTATTAAAAACCCCTAGCTTCATAGGCAAATATCTCTGAACCTGTACAATATTAGGATCTAAAAATTGGAAAACATATTGTATGGGCTGTTTTGGAGATGGGTTTTGAATATCAATTTCTGAATCCTTGTAGTAAAATAAATTATAGTGAATATTCCAAGATGAATCGTTTTGAAGAAATCATTCCCAAGGAAAGAACACATATTTCATTAAATTCAGAAAGATTTTATTACAAGGAAAACTACATATTTGAGTTTCTTGGTTATTTTTGAATTCTAGATCCACTGTTTAATACCAAATTTAATGAAATATGTGTTAAAGAGCTTTGATATAAAATGTTATGCAACCAAGTCCCAAATATAGCATAAAAATAGTAGAAATAGATGAAAAGAAAGTAATCCATGACTGAATAATGAAGAACTGATATGAATAGCAATCCTCTTCGATGGAGGAACCTCCTTACACAATGTACTAAGTACAAAAGACATGACAAGATACAATGATGACTAAAATGAAAAGGTTTGATTCCTATATATAAGAGACAAAGGGGTACAATAACAACTAATAGACCCACTAATAGACCCAAGATGACATCAATAATATGTAATGCACAATAATAAATGGGTAGTGTGCCACTACATAAGGGGTAATGTTCCAATATTTAGGTCTTAACAGTTATCATCCTCATTGGTAAGTAAATCAAGGAACTTTTGAGTGATCCTTCTAAGGAAATTAGAATCACCCCTCTTGGGAAACATTTGCCTCTACATGTGCATATGCACATCAGTCATTGAACTAGGATGATGGCTACAGAATGAGGGTCAAGTGACTAGAGTGTTGAACCTTGTTGGAAGGCGGTTTGATAAGGTAGAATCGCAACATCGTTGATGTTGCGACACGTCAGAAGACATCGCGAAAGGAAGAAGGCTGCATTATTTTATGTATTTTTTGGAGTCGTTTGTACTGCAGAATGCTGGTTTTTGGGTCATTGGACCATATGAGATGTAATTTGGATCTAATTGTACCACAGTAGGTGGGTTTTTGGGTCAGTTGGACCATGTTAGTTAGATTTTGGGTCATTTGTCCAGGAGTTGGTTAGGAAGTTGTTAGTAAGTGGACAAGCATTGTAAAGGTGGAAGACTATATATAGACCAAAAGTTGTAGGTTTTAGGATATCTTGGAGATGCATTTTTTGCATATGTTCTGAGATCAAGAGATATTGCTGAGATCTAGTTTTGCAAAGATGTTGTATTAGGGTTTTTCTGAAGTAATATGACATGACAAAACTGTTGGCTGAAATTCCTTGTGTACCTTTTGTGTTCATGCATGTTGTGATGATTTCTTGTTGCAGTTAATATTTTAATATTATACATGTCCCGATGAATGTCTCTATTGAATAATTCTATGACTACAAATGATGTTGAATGTGAATGCATAGATCTGTTTGGATGCTACAATAAGTTGAGTAATTGTTTCCACAATCATCCTCCTTCATTTGGCGAAAACATGGTTCTGTCCACTCTCCCTTGATCACCTTGGGTGAGACCTCATTTGCTCTGCAGGTGTTGCTGGGCAGGGTAAAACCGGTCTGGGCCAGTGCTCAGGGAGATCATGATGGGTTGGTGTCGACAGTGATGGGAACCCCTGCCGACTGGGTTTGAATCAACAAATGGTTCCGTTTTCGGGACCATGTGTGAAGTGAAAGGAGGATATGTTGTGGCACCCGACAAAATCGGAGATCCAAGAATGGTTTGATTAGAAGTTGCAGGAATTTGCTGAAGAAGAAAGTCAGAACACTCGACTGATGGTAGACCAGTGGGTGGGTAGATATATTCATGACATTCCGCACGAGTGGTTTTTCTGTGAATTCCCAGTCATTTTGTACGAGTGGTTGGCGAATTTGACCTTCCAGAAGAGGATCTTCCAAGGGGGTGAACCGACGACCGGGACCCTCGAGTTGATTCAGGACCTACAGGAAGTCGATAATAAAGCATCACGGGTAGTCAAAGTGTGGTTTGATAGCATCCTAGAGGGCTATATCACAAAATTCGCAGTTGATACCCAGAAATCCTATAGTGAAGCTGAAAGATATTTTTTCCACGGACCCTGGGGCAGGTTTCTGCTGTCACTTCAACTGTCAATTAAGATGCTTATTTGTGAAAAGGGTATATTGAAGATGCATCTTGATTAGTTGACAGCCTGGTGGGTGAAGGCCGTGGGTACCGCGATAGTTGAGGGGCAGTACATGGGATGATAAGGGGTAGATGGGTGCAGGTCATGATGAGACTATAAGTGAAGCCAAGGAAGAAAGTGGTCTTATGAGGGGAGGAGCGAGGTTCCGAAAGGAAAAGAGGCAGAGGACAATAGAAGGTCCTGCTATAGTCGAACTGCAAGGCCGTGAAGGAAGACCACACAGGATGAAGCGACCTCACAGTCCTGACAAGGATAACCAGGCTATGCCCAAGATAGAGGTAGGACCAAACCCTAGCACCAATGAACCCACACCTCTGCTAACTATCTCTCAGATAGCAAGAAATACCACTTTGACACTACTGATTTCATCAATTCCACAGAAGTTAATCGGTAGTAGTACAACGAAAGGAGGAAGGAATCCTAGAATGGCGGGTGAGGATACTAAGTTACTGTTGTTCCAAGGAAATGGAACAGACAACCTTGAACAGTACTGGTTTCTATTTCAAGCCATATGGACCATCAAACAGATCACTGATGATATTGCTAAAAAGGGACAACTGGCGACAACTCTTTGAGGTCATGCCTTGGACTGGTTTATGAAATTTACGCAAGTTCCCATCGGCACTCTGGAAAAAACACTCGATGAGATTCGCACAGGCCTGATTGCAGAGTTCCAGAAGCCCAAATATGAAGCACAATACATCACAGAACTTAAAGAGATTAAGCAGTATCCCAATGAGACTGTGTGGGCTTTTGATCAGCAATTTAAAACGTTGATGGCAAGGATCAGTTTTGACATGAGTACTGTCCAACATAAGGAATGGTTTATTGCAGCCTTACTTCCACATATCCAGCTACCACTGATGCAGCAAAACATTACCACACCAAGTGAAGCTTTGGAGATCGCGATGCAGCTGGAGGCATCACCCATTAGGTAAAATGCAGTTGGGATGTTGCAGATCCAGACATAATTGGCTAACCTAACCATCCAGTTGCAGGATCTGAAGAAAGGAAAGGAGCAACATGAAGAAGTCTGGTGTACGCGATGTCGGGGAGAAGGACATACTAAGGACAATTGCCCTGACTTCCGCAACTATCTTGTTTTGGGAGCACCAAATCCATTGAATGGTGGTAGCATTTCGTGGTGTCACGTCTGCCATGTATATGGGCACAGCCATGACAATTGCCCGTACATGCAGAAAATGGTCACCACCCTAAGGAATCTTTATTGTACATTTTGCAAATCGGTGGGTCATGATGATAATGATTTTCATGGATATGGGTTGCGACAAAAGAGAATGTATGATGCATTCTATGTATAGGACTACCAGCATGCCGTACAACAGTCGCAACCACAGCCACAGGTAGCCCAACCGCTACCTCAACCGCAAATGCAGTTTGTACTCCAGTAGCAGCAACCACCGCAGTTCATGCTGCAATATGCCCCGATGTAGATGGCTCCACAGCAGCCACAGTAGGTATAGAAACCGAAGTATGCACCGCAAGGACAAGGAATGCAACCAGCACCAATGCAGCAACAATTCAACCAACCGCAATACTAGCAGCAGGGAGGATTCTGGGGAGGATATCGGGGAGGAAGCGGTGGAGGATTTGGTTGTGGAGGAGGACGAGGTGGTTTCAGAACTGTTCAATGCTATCATTGTGTGGTATGGGGACACTACCAGCGAGACTGTCCACTGCTGCAGAACCAGTGTACGTTCTATTTTGTTAACGATCACACGGTTGAGAATTGCCTGTAGTTGATTGCGCGATGGCAAGCAGGGAATACTCCACAGTTGTAGAATCAACCCCATGCACAGTAGCCTACCAAGAACCAAGTACAACAACTAGTGCAGAACTAGAATCTGCGGCCAAATCAGAATCACAATATGAACCCACCCGAGAATCCACTGCTGAACTAGACCCAGGGTGCGAATATAACGATGATTATGTAGAACCAAGACCGCAAGATGCTTCCATTGCTATGGTCACTCGCGAGGGTAAGATGACTAGAGAGGATAGCTCACTGATCCAGTTAGCCAGACATAAGAAGGTATCATTTGACATTGACGCTGAGCGGGAGGCATTTCTTCAAGCACGTTGCACATTAGAAAAAGATCGAGGTAAGGCTGTTGTGTACAACATGCCCTCTAGTTTTGATGCCACTACAGAGGTTGGCCCATCGCGGCAGTCCAACACACTTCAAGAATTTTTGGAACATTGTTTATCCCTGGAAAGAGATCCTGACGCTCTTGTTGAGATTGAAACTCTATTGCGACGACCGACCGAGGATCGACAAGAGTTCGCAGTAAATTCCTTACAACAACAGAAGATGGGTAAGGAGATGCGGATGAATATTCAAATTGGTGACTATGATGTTGATTCAGTTATTCTGGATCTTGGTTTGGATGTCAACATTTTAACCAAGCAGGCTTGGCAGAAGATGGGGAGTCCCCCATTGAGCTGGTGTCCTGTATAGCTCCAGTTAGCTAATCATGCTAAGGTGACATCGATTGGGAGAGTTCCACAAATGATGGTGGACATCGAGGGAATGAAAACTTATGCCGACTTTGATGTAATAGAAGTAGTTGAAGGAGGAAGCTCTTATCCCGCATTGCTGGGGATTGAATGGGCTAATGATAGTGGAGCAGCAATGAACTTCAAGTGATGGATGATGACTTTTGAAAATTGTGATCTCAGAGTTATCGCTCCATTGGATCTGGATGAAGGATGCCGCTACATAGAGCCATTGAAGGATGATGATCCCAATGGATGGGACCATGCATTCAATATCTTTGAAGACTATACTCATCCGACTGCCAACGGTGAGCTGGGATGGTGCAGTGACAGCTCTACGTCTTTTGACTTTGATGATATGCTAGAATATTGGTAGAACCACTTGCATGAGGTGTCACTCTATAAGTGTGGGTTGATCACGCAGTCGCTATGTTGTGTCGTAACTAAAACGGTCACACTACCAATATATGAAGGCCTACCTGGCTTATCTAACTTTCTGATGGAGTTCAAGGAAAGATTTTCTGAACCACAGTGATTGATGGCATTGGACGAAGCACTGAAGGCTGCTCCAGCACTCTAGTGGGCGATACACAAGGCACCAATTGATGGATGGTCGAAATGCAGAAGATTGATGATGGTGCGCTTCGGCGATATCGAGGTCTACCACGCAGGGAAGTATGATGGTTGGAATGATCTTGAAGACCATTTGATCAAGTGTCAAACATTATGGGAATCATCACTAAGATATGAGTGGGTCCATGCATTTATCCATACCTTAGATGAAATGCCGCGGTCATGGTATATTGCAGCTGAGTTACGGGGAGAAATCACTACTTGGTTGGAATTGACCATTTGTTTTAATCATATGTTTACCTTTTCTTATTCCAATCCGGATATCCATAATGCTCTGAAAATCATTCGCGATGTGGTGCTAAAGGTTGTTCCTGTAGCATACCCGATGGATCCACATACGCATAGCCAGATGCAATCAATTATGGAATTTTATAACATCACTGATGGGCCCGAAGATGGTGATGATCCGAGGAATGTCAATATTCCAGAATTTGAAGGAAGTTGTGATGTGGTACCGCCTAGTGTGCCAAGTGATCTGTTCAGTCAGCCCTTGAAGCTTCACAAGATAAATATTGGGATGGAGGACACTCCCCAGTTTGAGAATGTTGGATATTATTGGGATGATGAGATGATGGGAAAGGTCACTGAGTTGTTACATGAGTTCCAAGACCTTTTCCATACGAAGTTCTCTAAAATGAAAGGTATTTTGGGTGATGTAGGAGAAATTAAGATTCCCTTGAAACCAGATGCAAAACCAGTCCGGTAGCGACCGTATCGACTCAATCCATGACATAAGGAGAAGGTCAAGGTAGAACTTGATCGCATGTTGGATGCTGGTATCATCGAACCGGTTGAAGAGTCAGAATGGATCAGTCCTATGGTGGTGTAGGACAAGAACACTGGCGAGGTGCACATCTATGTCGATCTACGGAAGTTGAATGATGCTTGCTTGCATGACCCCTTTCCGAACCCATTTACTGATGAAGTGCTTGAGGGAGTAGGTGGCCAATGTTGGTTGTGGAGCCAGATCTTCTAGTCTCATAGATGATATTGTATCAGCCGTGTTTGTACCCCAGTTTTATATGATATGTAGGTAGACTGTACAGTCACCCCAGGAGGGGGGTGTGGGGGGCCATCGCCCCCCCACAGGGTTCCAGGGGGAACCATCCCCCTTGGCTGGGGGGTCTGTGGGCCAGCGGTCCCCCAGCGGGAGTTCAGGGGCAGCACCCCCGAGAAATGGGGGTTTGGGGGCAACACCCCCAAAGAAATTTTTTGGGGCTGTTTTCGCCAGCTGTTTTGCGGGCCCATGGTTTTGGGTATCCCGTGGTATTTTCCCATTGTATTTCCCTTATAAAATAAAGACATTGTAATATGGCTAGGGATGAGATGTATTAGGTTTTGTGCATTTTAAAGATCTCTGAGATCAGGAGAGAGACTGTGAAACAGAGAAGAGGAAGTGCAGCAGTTGTGCTGCAGGTTGTATCCCTTCACCTGGCTGGATGGTAATAATAGTAAGGACTGGAAAATTCGATGTGGACGTAGCCCAAGTTGGGTGAACCACGATATATCTGTGTCTCTCTTGTAATGTGTATGTGTGATTATATTTGCATTTTTGTTTATTGTTATTGCTCTGTGATCCTGTTTTTCTAACAGCCAGGTGATGTATTCTTTCACGGATGGGTTCTCAGGCTACCATCAGATCCGGATTGTGAAAGAAGACCACCGCAAGATGACTTTTGTGACCGAATGGGGATGTTTTCAGTATACCGTGATGCCGTTTCGGTTGAAGAATGCACCTGCGATATTTCCGCGGGTTGTTGTTGCTGCATTCAAGGATTTCATCTAGAAATTTTTGCAGGTATACATGGATGATTGGACAGTTTATGGTTTGATCCGCGATCATCTGGCCAATCTACGGTTGATATTGGAATGCTATTGCCAACATGAGATATCGCTATATTTGAAGAAGTGCATTTTTTGTGCCTCGTTTGGGATATTGCTGGGTCACATCGTATGCAAACAAGGGTTGCTGGTCGATCCAACAAAGATTGCGCTTATTTTGAGTTTGACATTGCCAACCACTGTCAAGCAGCTGAGGGCGACTTTAGGACATACTGGCTATTACCGCAAGTTCATCAGGGGATATGCAGCAATCACCGCCCCTATGGAGAAGCTATTAAAAAAAGATGTAGTATTTCAATGGAGCACTGAATGTCAGGATAGTTTCGAGCAACTAAAGGCTAAGATGGATTCAACACTGATACTAGTATTCCCAGACTGGAGCAAAGAATTCCATGTCCATGTCAATGCACCGTCAATTACACTCGGTGTGGTGCTAGCACAACCAGGAGAGGGGGATCTTGATCACCCTATTGCTTTCTCCAGTCGAAAGCTGTCATCCATAGAAAGGAACTACACCACTAATGAGCGGGAAGGATTGGCGATGGTCTATGTGCTACAGAATTTTCGACACTACTTATTGGGTGGACATTTCAAAATGTTCATGGACCATTCTTCCTTGAAGTACCTGGTCAATAAGCCTGTGTTGAGGGGAGGAGATATGCCGCTAGTTACTTCTCTTTCAGGAGTTTGGCTTTGAAGTAATTGTAAAGCCAGGGCGGTTGAACTCCAATCCTGATCACTTATCGTGGATTGACACAGGAGAGGAGCCGACTAACATTGAAGATGGGTTGCCTGATGCGCAATTATTTCGAGTTGAAGTAGTCCATGGCTATTTTGAAGAAATCATTAAGTTTCTGGCAATAGGT
Source organism: Larix kaempferi (assembly GCA_027924585.1). NCBI lineage: Eukaryota > Viridiplantae > Streptophyta > Pinopsida > Pinales > Pinaceae > Larix > Larix kaempferi. The sequence goes on from BSBM01000924.1 coordinate 12,462,351, forward strand.
ACCGCACCAGAAGAGCTTACCACTAGTCAGAAGAATCAGTTGGTAATTAAAGCTGCAGACTTTCAGCTCATCGTAGGAGAGTTATACAATATGGGTGCAGACATAGTACTACGATGGTGTGTCTTGCCACATGAGCAAGCACAGATATTGGTAGAAGCACATGGAGGTGTGGCTAGAGGACACTACGGCGGTCAGGAAACTACCAAGAAGGTGCTTTGTGCGGGGCTCTTATGGCCCATGCTCCATAATGATGCGACCGACTATGTGCGGTCCTGCGACGTCTGTCAGAGAACTAGGAAGCCATCTAGGAGGGACAAGATGCCACTGATGCCTCAGTTAACACTATAGCCATTTGACAAATGGGTAGTGGATTTTTTGGGACCAATCAATCCACTAGGTAAGCGCACTGTTGCCAGATACATCATCACTGCGACAGACTATTTGACTAGATGGGTGGAAGTTGCACCGGTTGTTGATTTTTCTGCAGCCATGGCTACACGGTTTTTGTTTGATAACATTATCACTCGTTTCGGCTGCCCCAAGATACTTTTGAGTGATCAAGGTAGCCACTTTCTCAATCGCACCATCAACGCATTGACGGAGGAACTATAGATCCAACATAAGAAGAGTACGCCATATCATTCACAAGCAAATGGCACAGTGGAAGCTTTCAATAAAATATTGGAACATGCGCTGACAAAGGTGTGCAATGCGAACCGCGACAACTAGGATCTCGAAATCCCAACAGTATTGTAGGCCTATCGCACAACATGCAAAAGGTTGACAATTCAGACACCATTTAAGCTAGTATATGGACAAGAAGCAATCATGCCCATGGAGTACATTGTTCCAAGTTTGTGTGTAGTAGTAATGACAGGAATGGATTCTGGGGCAGCATTAGAGGAATGTCTAGCGCAGTTAATCCAGCTGGAGGAAGTTCGCTTTATCATCGGTTTCCATCAGGGTGTGGAGAAGGATCGCCAGAAGGCTTGGCATGATCGCCACATCAAGAACAAACAATTTCAACAGAGTGATTTGGTGTTGTTGTATGACAGCAAGTTTATGAAACGTCTAGGAAAATTGCAGATGCATTGGCTACGTCCGTATCGCATTAATAGCATCACTTCAGGAGGAGCGGTACAGTTTCACTAGTTGGATGTGACGATGCTCCCCAAGTTTATTAATGGTAGAAGGTTGAAGCCCTCTCGGTCAGGCTTGGAACAACGCGATGCCTGAGTCGCATCGGGTATAAAAAAAAAAACATGTGTAGATTGATCAGTGGCAGGGTGGCGCACCAAAAAGAATGGAATGCGGAAGCAGAGAGGATTATGCCCCAAGTTAGGAGCTGTTGATGTATATGTAACTTCGGAATGTATTTCACATGTATATGTATATTGTATTCCTATAGAGATGGTATTATTCCTCTATAAGGAAGTGTCGTCATTTATATTGTAAGTGTCGTAACTTATACTTGATGGGTTATTAGACCACCTTGTTGGGGTCGGCCCTGTATAAGTCATGTGGGTCGAAGGGTTATTAGACCACCCTATTGGGGGTCGGCCATGTGGGTCTAAGGGTTATTAGACCACCTTATTGGGGGTCGGCCCAGTCAGCATTATGTTATGTGGTTAAGTTTGAGCCTACATGAGTTAGGTAAAAAGGCAAGTCAAGTCAAGTATAAATAGAGTGCGGAAGGCACTCTATTTACTCACTCACTTCTCACACTTGCTCTTAAGGAGGAGAGGCGCACTTATGGAGGAGGAGGATTGCTGCTAGGTTATGGCTATCTCTCTTGGTTGGTTGTATCATTGCTCTATCTATCTCTGAGGAAGTTATTGGGGTTTTTCACCTTTATGGTTTTCCCCAAGTAAATCTTTGTGTCTCTTGTGTGCTTGCATTATTGTCTCCATGATTGATATGCTGTAGATATGCTGTACATGTTGTTCTCTCAGTTAAGATCCTAGATCAGATTGAAGTAAATTCAGAAAATTTAACATGGTATCAGAGCTAGCCTGAAAGAAGGCATGATATGGCATGTATGACACTTGTTGTACTTACGATGCTAGGGCTTGATATAGAAAAAACCAGTCATCGTAGCACTTTCGTTATAAATCCGTTTTGGAAAAGCTTTCAGATCTGAAATTGTTACAGGACGAAGATAAAATCTCTGGGTACCGTGTGTCCAAAGGACAACCTCTAATTCGTTGTAATTTGTGATTTATGATCTGTACAATATAGGGTTTCTGCCTCTTCCAGATCTGAGTCAAAATCAGGTGACCTTGGGAAAAAGGTCATAACTTGGGCTAGGCAGCTCTAAATGAAATTTCGTGAAAAGTGACAGGTAGTACACAGACTATACTATTTCAGAAAACTTTTTCAGAGGCCGAAGTTGAACCAGTGACACGTGGCACGCCGTACAAGTTCGCTCTCTTGTATTATCCCATAAACAGGTCACGTTGCGACACTTGGCATAACTCTCTCTCAGAGAATTCAATTGAGGTCAGACCTGTCAGGATGGAAATATAACAGGCCGAGATATCTCAGAAAACTTTTTCAGAGGCCGAAGGTCAAACAGTGACACGTGGCATGCCGTACAATTTCGCTCTCCTGTATTTTCCCAAAACAGGTCACGTTGCGACATTTGGCATAACTCTCTCTCAGAGAATCCAATTGAGGTCAGACCTGTCAGGATGGAAAGGTAACAGGTCAGGCTATCTCAAAAAACTTTTTCAGACCCTGTGGATCAAAAATTTCGGAGTTACACCAGAAACAATCAGGTACATATTTCTGTCAAAACAGAATTATTTTTTTGGTACCTTCATTCATGGCTTCTGGAATTTAGGGCTTTGAAGAAAGTTGGAATTTTTGTAATCAGAGACCACGGCTGGATGCTACTCATAAAAATAGAAATTTAGAGACCAAGATCAGAATTTTTGGTTGGGCAGAAGGCCGGGTTTGATCAGACCCTAGTTCGGGACTTTGATCAGAAAAGTGGGAAAATTAGGGCCTCTATAAAAATGGGAATTTTTGAAATCTGTGACCACGGCTGGAAACTCCTCAGAAAAATAGAAGCTTAGATATTTGGATCAAACCTTTTGATTGGTCAGAAGAGTGGGCTTCATCAAACCCCAGTTTAGGGTCACATCCAGTGAATCCGAAAGTTTCAAAGGCAAAATTGAGGAGTGAAACTTTGCAGTTTTCAATTTCTGAATATACCAGTTTGATCAGCTCATCAAGGCGCATATTTCCATCCTTTCAGAAGTTTGAAATTCAAAGTTTGAATTTTTGGGGTTTCTCTGACAAACCCATATCCAGCTCCAGGTCCAGTTCTTGCAAATCAAGTGGATTGGGTTAATCCTAGAAGAAGATGGATTGGTCACCTGCATAAGTGAAGGAGTTCCTGTTTCAGAGGGAGATGAGGCTAAGGCTTTACATAAGGAGATTACAAGCGATCTCGACAGGTATGACTCATCGAGGTATGTTTTGAGATTTGTTCATGATTAAGTTTATGGTATGTTTGTCTTCATGTTATTACGATTAGTACAATCTTGATTTTAGATTTGTCGTATCACCTTAACAAAATTATGAATGCATGATAGAAGATATTCATTGGTTAGGTTGTTGACACTTATGATTGTACTAATGCATTATGGTGTTGTATGAGGTTTATGTTGTCTACTAACATGAAAGGTACACCAAGAAAGACAAATCATGTTCTGGTCCAAGAACATATGATCATGATAACATGAGGACAAAGATTCATCCATTGTCATGGATCTCATAGAAGATCCATTTACGAGGTATGTATAACTTGGTTTTGTAATAGTTAACCTATGAGATATACAGGTTACTAGCACAAGTCATTGAAGAAGAACAAGAAGACATCATGTGAGTATGTTAGACATAAATAGCTAGCATGCTAATCCAGGTATGTTTTTCCTATATCAAGATAGAATCCTACCTTGTATTAGGATCTTATACTGTTGTTGATAATGATTATTCATGAAGTCATAGGTTTGAATAATCATGATTGTATGCATATTATGTTTCTTACCATAATTAATGATATGACTAACCAGAAGAATCATGATGGTATAGGTTTGAATAATCACAGGTTTTATGCATTTTATATCTCTTATCTTGATTGATGATTCAACTAATCTAAAGAGTCATAGGTTTGAGTAATTACAGGTTTAGACATGTTATGTTTCTTATGATTTGACTAACCATAAGAATCCTACATAAACCTTGAATGCTAATGCTTATTATTTCTGTTTGAAATGATCATGACTATACATGCTTGAGATTATTGTGTTTTAATAGTATACTAATGAATGTATGATTTTATATGAGATCACAAGGATAACACATTCATGATACTAATAAGCATGCATAGGGACTAAGGATGAATATGAGATTCAAGAACAGGTAATCCAGGAAGCAATGATCAAGAGGGAGTACACTCCAGTGGTTTATGCAAGGATGCAGATATTCAGAGGGAGTTGACCATCTCTCTACATCCCACAACAGAAAGGTGTAGAAGAAGCTACTTCATATTAGGACTCCAGCAGCTCCTGCAAGGAAGCAAAGACTCAGAGGGAGTCCACCCAACGAACAAACAAAGATAAGTATTTGAATTGTCATTTCTTAAATAATACTGTTCAATAATGTATATACTGATGTTCCTAGAATTAGGTTGTGTATTATGCATATTAGAATAGTTGCATTAATGAACAATATACTACTAATATACATGGGTAAGTGGCCTATGGCATTGTACAACATTCCATTGCTACTTATCTAGAATGAAACCTCTTTGCTGACATGTTGGGAGTTGTGCACACTCTTAACAATGTTCTGGTAGAGATTGGAAGGCATCTAGAAAGTTACGGAATATGGATAAATGTTGTATTGAAGCATTGGCTAAGATAATTGCATGACTGTATGACATATTTATTTATGTGTAAGAATTTGTTCTGAAAACTATGAGATGTTTTCTAATCATGCAATTTAACTTGTTGTGTAGGAAAGATCGTATGCCATCTCCTACAAAAGAAGAACTACAACATTTGTTCCAGCAACAAAGATATCTATTGAAGATATTGAAGATATTGAAGTTCCCAGGATCTGGGATGAAGAAATGAAATGCCATGATCCGTCGATCATGAAGAATGATGTTTGGGATGTAATCCCAAGACATGAAGGGAAGTTTGCTATGACTTCCAAATGGAACTATCAGATCAAGCATGTTGCAGATGGCAGCATTGAGAAATATAAAAGTGATGAAATAGAAGATACACCAGATGGATTCAAGACAGCTTCCTTGAATGGTGTAGTTGAAGAAGAAGTGTACGTAGAGCAGCCACTTGGTTCTGAGACACATGATAGGAAATCATATATGTGCAGAACTTGGTATGGTGAAGATAGATTGATTGTCGACACGCAGCGGAAGCTTACTACCAAGTTCGAGATGAAGAACTTGGGGATGATGCACTATTTGTTTTTGGCATGGAGGTGTGGCAGAATGAAGGTGGAATCTTCCTTGGTCAAGGGAAGTACACAGTAGATATCCTGAAGAGATTCGGGATGATGGATTGCAAGGCCATGGCCACACCTATGGCATTGAATCTAAAGCTTCTATGTGATGCTTCATCTGAGCTGGTTGATGTCTCTATGTATCGTCAGATGATTGGGTCCTTGATGTACCTGACGAACACGAGACCAGACATTTGCTTTGCTGTGAACACATTGAGCCAGTTCCTTACGGATCCAAGAAGTGTTCACCTGGTTGCTGTAAAGCATGTTCTGAGGTACCTGAAGGGTACAGTGGATTATGGGCTCAGGTATGAGGCGAATCAAAAGTTTAACCTGCAGGGTTATGTTGATTCAGATTGGGCTGGCAGTGCTGCAGACAGGAAGAGCACATCTGGGTGTTGCTTCAGTATGGGATCAGGTGTGATCTCTTGGTTTAGCAGGAAGCAGTCCTGCGTAGCACTGGGTACAGCTGAGGCAGAGTATGTTGCAGCCTGTTCAGCTAGTTGTGAGGCAGTATGGCTACGGAAGCTACTGTCTGAGTTATTTGATCTCCCATTGGAAGCTACTGGTATCTTCTGTGATAACCAGAGTTGTGTGAAGCTGTCCGAGAATCCAGTGTTTCATGACAGGTCGAAACACATAGAGATCAAATATCACTATATCAGGGATATGGTGCAGAGAGGAGCTGTGAAGCTCCTATATGTTGCGACAGACGAGCAGATTGCAGATGTGCTGACGAAGCCACTAGCCAGAGTGAAGTTCGAGTACTTCAGAGAGAGGCTTGGTGTTCTTCAGATCGAGGACACTTCGAGGAAGAAGTGATGGACACATTTGCTGAAGCCATTCCAAGCATGTTGGAAGGAGGATCCTTCACATGGCTGTGGATGTAAGCGCTGGATGATGAACATCAGGATGATGTTCTGGTTTCTGCTGGATATGATCAGTTAGATCATTTTTTTTATGTATGTATGTATGCATCATGTTGGATGCTGGATATGATCAGTTGGATCATTTTTATGTATGTATGTACGCATCATGTGGATGCTGGATATGATCAGGTGGATCATGTATGGTGACATGTATCATGTATTTGTATCAGGTGGATACATTGTATGATCAGGTGGATCATGTATGGTGACATGTATCATGTATTTGTATCAGGTGGATACATTGTATGATCAGGAGGATCATGTATGATAATATGTATCAGGTAGATACTTGGTATGCATCAGGTAGATGCATTGATGATCAGGATGATCATGGATGACGAGCTTCAGGATGTTGCTCCAGATGACATGCAGCAGGATGTTGCAGTGATGATCAGGATGATCATGGATGACGAGCTTCAGGATGTTGCTCCAGATGACATGCAGCAGGATGTTGCAGTGATGATCAGGATGATCATGGATGACGAGCTTCAGGATGACATGCAGCAGGATGTTGCAGTGATGATCAGGATGATCATAGATGACGAGCTTCAGGATGACATGCAGCAGGATGTTGCAGTGATGATCAGGATGATCATGGATGACGAGCTTCAGGATGTTTCTCCAGATGACATGCAGCAGGACGTTGCAGTGATGATGATCAGGATGATCATGGATACATCAGGATGATGTATGGTGAGTATCAGGTTGATACTCTATGGCCGTGGATCAGGTTGTGCAGATGAGCATGTAATAGCGCCCTGGGAGATTTGCAGATGGTCTTTCGAGGTTTTGCCTATGGCATGTAATATCGGTGCCCTGGGACATCTGGCAAATGCTCTTTCGAGGTTTTGCTCTGAGAGGACATGTAATAGCGCCCTGGGAGATCTGCAGATAGTCTTTCGAGGTTTTGCCTATGGCATGTAATAGCGCCCTGGGATATCTGGCAGATGCTCTTGCGAGGTTTTGTCCTATGGCATGTAATAGCGCCCTGGGAGATCCGATAGGTTGGGCTGTGTGCCCGTAATCAGTCCTGGGATGCTCTTGCGAGGTTTTGCCATGACCACATGTAATAGCGCCCTGGGAGATTTCAGGTCGGAGTTGTGTACCTGTAACATCCTGAGATGCTCTTGCGAGGTTTTGTGGTGGACCACATGTAATAGCGCCCTGGGAGATTTCAGGTCGGAGTTGTGTACCCGTAACATCCTGAGATGCTCTTGCGAGGTTTTGTGGTGGGGTCACATGTAATAGCACCCTAGGAGATCCTATAGGTAGAGTTGTGTGCTCGTAACAGCCTGGGATGCTCTTTCGAGGTTTTGTGACGCACGTAAAAGTCCTGAGGATTCCACAGTATGGCCAGTGATGACGAAGACCTGCAGGTGGTGGGCCTACATCCAGTATGAAAAAGGACTGGCTCTGTAGAACTTCCTATGACGAGTAGATTCAGAGATTGATTGAGATAGCAGCAGCAGTGACGATGATGATGACTCGATGACGATTATCCAGTGACGATGATCCAGAGAAGATGACTTGTGCTAGAAGAACTGTGCTGAGAAATACCTTCCTAGTTAAGAGGGATTGTTGATGTATATGTAACTTCGGAATGTATTTCACATGTATATGTATATTGTATTCCTATAGAGATGGTATTATTCCTCTATAAGGAAGTGTCGTCATTTATATTGTAAGTGTCGTAACTTATACTTGATGGGTTATTAGACCACCTTGTTGGGGTCGGCCCTGTATAAGTCATGTGGGTCGAAGGGTTATTAGACCACCCTATTGGGGGTCGGCCATGTGGGTCAAAGGGTTATTAGACCACCCTATTGGGGGTCGGCCCATTCAGCATTATGTTATGTGGTTAAGTTCGAGCCTACATGATTTAGGTAAAAAGGCAAGTCAAGTCAAGTATAAATAGAGTGCGGAAGGCACTCTATTTACTCACTCACTTCTCACACTTGCTCTTAAGGAGGAGAGGCGCACTTATGGAGGAGGAGGATTGCTGCTAGGTTATGGCTATCTCTCTTGGTTGGTTGTATCATTGCTCTATCTATCTCTGAGGAAGTTATTGGGGTTTTTCACCTTTATGGTTTTCCCCAAGTAAATCTTTGTGTCTCTTGTGTGCTTGCATTATTGTCTCCATGATTGATATGCTGTAGATATGCTGTACATGTTGTTCTCTCAGTTAAGATCCTAGATCAGATTGAAGTAAATTCAGAAAATTTAACAGGAGCGATCCGTGACAGGTGGCAGGGTCGCGATCAGGTCAAATCAGCAATAAATGCCAAAATTTAAAACTGTTAATTAACGACGCTTGTTCAAATGATGGTCATTAATGGCGGATCCAATCGATCGGCTGACAGGATCAACAATGGATTTGCATCATTAATACAGGATTTCAGTTGAATTAATGCAAGATTTAGTGCTGATTATGGAGGATTCGGCTAGAGGCTATAAAAATGGGTAGAAGTTGGTCAGAAGGCATCGATATTTAGTTGTTAAGTGCCTGTGCAGAGCTGACGAGTATTGTTATAAGCTTGGTGAGTGTAGTTGTGTGTTGGCCAAGGTTTAGTTGCACTTGTAGAGTGTTGTTAGGACGAAGAAGCTATCAGTTGTGAGCGTTGGGTAAGGTATGCCACAAGAGCTAGAAACGGTTGAGATTAGTAGTGAGGTTGAGTCTCCTTTCACCGGGATTGTAGTTGAGGAAGAAGTTGCGTCTGCAGGAAACGTCAATCTTGAGGCAGAAGTTGCAAACATGCCAGTGGGAACATCACTCATCGTCAAGAAGCATCGAGGGGGTCAGCATTCTGAGTCCCCCAAGAGCAAGAGGCCACTTAGATCATCTATGGTAGTGGTAGGAGAAGCTCAGGTACTATTGGGTGGGGCCCAAGTGGGTTGGAAAAATATACAAGTATGGAAAATCATGCGTAGCGTGCTGCAGCAGGAAGAAAAGGCAATTTTGATAATTGCACATTGCGAGCTACAGCAGGAAGAGAAAGTAGTTTTATTGAAATCGCATTGTGCGCGGCGGTAGGCGACAGACAATTTTGAGGTTTTGCATGTGTCACGCGATGGCAATGGCTAAGGAACAGTCACACAGTAGGATGATGTGCATAATAACGCATGAGCTATTTTTGGTTCAGAACATTGGTAAAGGTCAGACGAGGACATGACCTATTTTGGGTAAGGAACAGGTGGATGGCAGCTGAAAGTGACCTGTTCAAACGTGTGGTGGCAAGCAGTCGAGAAGCTAGGCCATGACGCCAATGGTGACAGGCAGGCGAAGGAGTTGAAAGGGACATGCCATGATGTAGTTGTAATCATTTTGAGATGTAGTTGTAATCATTTTGAGGACTGCGACTATTAAAAGAGCGTGTGAGCCACGAGTGGCCCAGCTGGAGCAGGTGGAGCAGGCTGTCGACGGTGACAACTAGGGTGGCAGTTAGCCACGTCAGTTTTGGAAACCTTAGGGTTTTTTCCTAATGATTGTAAAGACATGACCTATGGGCATGATCTATAAATAAGGAACAATATTGTAAGGGAAGGGTTACTCTTTAGTTTTGATTAACTAATCGGGTATTGTAAAATCTTAAGCTTAGAACAGCCATTGTAAAGGCTCTGTAGCTGAGTGCGCAGAGACCTATCTGAGAGAGAGAAGAGAGTCTATAGTTGAGTGCGCAGACTAAGAGATATTGTACCCTTCCCATTAAGAGAAATATTAATAACCGTTCTTGTGGATGTAGCTTCCATCCGGGGGGTGAACCACGTTAAATACTGTGTTATGTGACCAATGTGTGTTTATGATTGTTCAATTGCTTGGTATAAATGTTTAATGTTGGAAACTTCTGTTATGTGATTGCTTTTATATGTATTTGCCGCAGAGAATGGGAATAATATGTTAAGTAATACATGTGCAGGGGAATGTTAAGTATTCAACATGTATGAATCTGTCAATTGGAATGTATGAATCTATCAATTAGTCACATCGTTGAACATTGAGTTTAAGCACAACATTGGAGTGCGTACTAATTTTAGGTTTAGTCATTCATTTGCAATTTAATGATAGGAACTTGAACGGAATAAAGGGATAAGGGATGCTAAGTAGAGTGGTTAGAATTGAACATCCTGGCAAGGATGCGCAATCTTGTTGATGCGCCGAGTCATTGAAGGTTGCTATGGGGTAAGCTGCTGATAGCTTATTGGCGTAACACAAATGTATCCTGTAGCGCATAGTCATTAGAGGTGCAAGTGCGCAAGCGCAGTTGCGTGCCGAAGTACCCGACGCGGAACAAAAGGTTCGCGCAGTTATCTATCTGCGCAACCCGCAAGGTGTTGCACTGCTTATTATATTTTCCCCCCATCGCATCACCCGGTTGTGGAAAATTGATTCCGCAACCACCCCCTCAGCTTCGCCTTGGGTGAGACCTCAGGCTACGCGCAACCTGTTGCCGAAAGGTCCAGTGAATTGGGGTTTTGTTGGTTCCTTGAACTGCGAAGTACCTGGGTCTACACTGGAAACCTTAAGAAGGTGAACTATAGCCAACAAATGGTTTCATTGCTTAGCTAAGACCAGTGATGCGATAGAGTGTTGGAAAGTAATGTGTGAAGAAGAATACTAGTTCCCATTGGGTTCAGAAAATTGGGATCCTGAAAATAAAGAGATCTGGGATTGGTGTGACAAGATCAAAAGAGATTTTGCAAAGAAAGAGAACAGACATCCACATCTCACCGACGTACAGTGGTTGAAAAGATATTTGTGGAGAGAGATTCATGAGATTTTATGGGCTTCATTTGGAAATGAGTTGCACAAGTGGATCTTGCGACTCGTAGAAAAGAAAAACTATTTCCAAGGAGGAGTACCTACAGAGTCAACTCCAAAGCTCACAGTGCAGCTCAAAGCAATAGACAGCCCACTATCGTGAGCAATCGACTTTTGGGTTGATAGCATACTTAAAGGATTTGTCACAGAATTTGCTGTAAACACGTTGAAGTCCTATAGTCAAGCTGAAGCCTACTTCTTCGAAGGATTCAGAGGTAGGTTCTTGAACAACCTCAGTCTATACATTAAAATGCTTTTAGCTGAGAAAGGAGTTTAAAGAATGCAGTAATATTTTTGCATCTATCATGGTCAATAGCATTTATAGTGATTCTGACGAAGAAACAAATAATCTAAGAAGTGGAAAGAGATATAAGTTTAACAAAGAAAGGAATCTCGGAGGACCTGGACTCCGTGTGAATACCGAACTCCCATGTGACCTTAACAATCAGACCATGCCTCCATCAGCCACTATTCATCCTATCACACCTCAGAATCCACTGGTTGTAGAAACTGTGCCACCCTTAGATCGGAACCCATCCGATGTGAGAGTCGCGTAGCCCAATCCGCAGAATCCTAGTAGTCCGAATATTCCCTTTATTTTCTCCGCGTAGATAGTCAACACTACCCAGAGCGTTGCACAACTAGGAAGGAGAATGATAGATAACAATATAAAACTGTCGATATTCAAAGGAACGGGTCTAGAAGAGCCTGATCAGCACTAGTTTCTAGGTGAAACCATATGGAGTTTAAAGCAAATCCAGGATGATGCTATGAAGAGAGCGCAACTCATCACTACTTTCAGATACCGCGCATTGCATTGGTTTATGAAATATTCTCAGGCACAGCCGAGAACCCTAACAAAAATTAAGGCTGCGCTGGTCGGAGAGTGTAAGAAGCCTAAGTTAGAATCGCAGTGCATAACGGAATTAAAGGAAATCAAGCAAAACGCTACCAAATCGGTCTAGGAATTTGACCAAAAATTTAAAACATTGTTAGATCAAGTGAGCTTTGTGATAGCTCCCCAATAGCACAAGGAATGGTTCATCATTGTGTTGTTTCCCCAGATCAGAAAACCATTGATGCAGCAGAAGGTTGCGTCACAGGCAAAGGCCTTAGAAATTACAATGAAGTTGGAAGCTTCACCGATTGGTGAGAGTAGCATTGGGATGTCATAGATTCAAAACCAACTGACTACATTGACGTTAGAATTACAAGGTATGAAGAATGAAAAAGAACAAAGGTATGAACACAGACGTGACGTTTGGTGCACCGGATGCAAAGGAGAAGGCCATACCAGAGAATGTTGCCCTCTATTTCAAGATTATCTCGACAGTGGCGCAACAAACCCAATCAATATGAACCACAATCAGGCGTCGTGGTGTGAAATCTACAGAACTAGAGGAAACGGGCCTGAAGACTGTTACCTAATACAGAAATATGTCAGAACACCTAAGAGCTTGTATTGTAATTTCTTTAAATCAGTGGGACATGACGAATCCAATTCTCATGCATATGAGCTCATGAATGAAAGAAAGCATGACATAGAAGCAATGTGAGGTGCTGGGATTTATCGCATTCAAGAGGAAAATCAGCCAAAGCAAGAAAACACCCACTATGATCAAGGAGGATATAGAGGCCGTGGTGGTGGATACCGCAGGAGAGGAAGAAATGCTGGCGCGATGCAAGGAAGAGGCTGTGGCTGGGTAATCTATTATAACTGTGGCCAGCCAGGTCACGTTTCTAGAGATTGTACCAACCCATGCACTACGTGCAATTACTATAAATCATTTGAGCATGTTATTGAAGACTGCCCTGTGCTTGAGGTAGAAATCCAGAAGAGAAGAAGGACAGAACCGCCAAATCCCAATATTCAGTGGATTTCATCAGAGAGTAGAACTGCATATCCAAGTGTAAACGTGGTAACGCGCAGTGGCACTGATACAGGAAGGGACAGAGGTGAAGAAGCTTTGAACTCCAGAATGTGCAACCATAGACAAAATCCTGGAGAGGCGGTATACATTAGGAAAGCTCCTAGGAAAGCACCAGGTCTAGATTTATAGAAAAATAAGGGAGCATTTGAGGAAGCGTAGGACATGTTCAAGGCATCGCCACCTAGCTCCCCCAGAACATAGTTTCCCAGTGAAGTACCACAAAGAGAGAAAATGCCAATGGCACAAGATCAGACAAATGCCAAATGGATACATGGACCTCTGTTGTGCAGTTCTTGCGTAGCTGCATGAAATTACTGAAGAGCGCAGATGATTTTATGGAATTTGAAAAGCTACTAAGGTAGTATGAGCCCAACAGTGAGAAGGGGGCTGCCAATGGCGCAATCCACAATATTAGGAGTCCTAAAAGAACAAGAAGGGAAATGAGACTTACCGCACAGATTGGGGACTATGAGATGGATGAGATCATTCTTGATCTTGGATTCGAAGTAAATGTCTTTACCAAGCAGACATGGCATCAGATGGGCAAACTCAAGTTACAGTGGTCACCTCTACAGTTGAGGATGGCTAATCAAAGGATAGTTATATCTTTGGGAAGATTACCCAACACCATTGTTGACATTGATGGAGTGCGTAGGTATGCTGATTTTGAAGTAATTGAAATAGTGGATGAAAACCATCCTTATCCAACACTACTGGGTATCGATTGGGCAATGACTAACTCTTCCATTATTGATTTAAAGACCATGAAAATGATATTTGAAGGCAATGATGTCAAGGTCATCGCTCCGTTAGACCCTTCGCAGGGCGAGCGGTATGTTGAACTTATTCAATAGGAATCCAGAGCTCAAGACTTGGATCGTATCTATAAGATGACAACCAATACTGCTAATTATATTGATCTAACTACAGATGGCACACTCAGTTGGCGCTGTGACATCTCTTGCATTTCAGATTCTAATGCAGGACTAGAAAACTGGCAAAGCAGGTTACATGAAGTATCTTCCAGGAAATGCACATGGATCACAAAGTCACTCCACTGGATTGGGAAAGAGGTAACTCCAATCCCTACCTTTGATGGTTTATCTAATGTGTATTTTTTTATCAAACAATATACTGCAGCAATTCCGGATGAATACCGTGTCTCATCTCTAGACATGTCATTGCGTGGCATACTTGCCAGATGGTGGGCTACGCATAAGAAGATACTGACAACATGGGATCAATGTAGAATTAAGATGCAAATCAGGTTTGCCGATAAGGTTACCCTATCCTTTGAGAAATATAATGGACAGACAGATCCATGAGAGCATATTTGAGTCTGTTTCGAAGCATGGACAAAAAGACCATAGGCAAAATGGGTGCATCTGTTTGTGCACACATTAGAAGAATCGATTCTGAAGAAGTGGTACCTAGACCTAGAGTTGTGCAGAGGCACAGTGGACTGGTTGGGCCTAACTATGACCTTCCAGCAAGATTTCAGCTTTGAAGATGAGCATCCAAGTATCAATGATGTGTTGCAGGTCATTAAGAAAAAACTATTCAGTCCAGATTATACATAAGGAAACATGACACTAGAAGAATTCTTTGGCACATATAGCATACCTGCGCGCCTACAACCTGAATGGGAAGAGTAGCTAGAGCATGCTCTTGATTTTTATCACATTGATGGAGAAACCAAGGATACAGTAGATAGTGATGAGGAGGACTCGCGCAACATATGGATATCTGAGTCAGAGGGATCGCGTGAGGTAGAAGGACCTCCATCAAAAATTCCAAATATGAGTGGACCCATGAAAACAAGGAAAGTGAACATTGGCACCAGCGAAGTGCCAAGGTTTGCAGCTATTGGATATTATTGGGACGAAGATATAGTTCAGGAGGTCGCGGGTATATTACAGGAATATCAAGAACTATTCCCGACCAAGTTCACAGAGATGAAAGGTATCTTGGGGGACTTAGGAGTGATGAAAATTCCCCTTAAGCTTGGCGCAAAACCTATGAAACAAAGACCATGCAGACTGAACCCGTGCTATAAAGAACGAGTTAGGGAAGAACTCAATAAGATGCTCAATGCAGGGATCATTGAGCAGGTCGAAGAATCTGAATGGATAAGCCCGATGGTTATCCAGGACAAGAAAACAAAGAGCGAGGCCAGAATTTGTGTGGATCTCAAAAAACTGAATGATGCTTCAATACATGACCCATTCCCTACACCTTTTACAGATTAAGTGCTAGATAATGTTGGAGGGAATGAGGCCTATTCTTTTACTGATGGATTCTCTGGTTACCATTAGATTAGGATTGATTGCGCAGATAGGCACAAGATGACTTTTGCTACAGAGTGGGGGTCGTTCCAATACATAGTGATGCCCTTTGGTCTGAAGAATGCGCCCACCATATTCTCTAGAGTGGTCGCCGCAGCATTTAAGGACTTTATACATAAGTTTTTAGAGGTTTACTTTGATGATTGGACCATTTTCGTTTACTAAAGAACCATGCCGCGAACCTCAGGATGATGTTGGAAAAGTGCAGACAACACCAGATTTCATTAAACTTGAAGAAGTGTGTTTTCTGTGTTCCCTATGGAGTCTTGTTGGGACACATTGTGTGCAAACAGGGCTTGATGGTAGACCCTGCTAAGATCGCAGTCATTGTAAACTTGCCTACACCCAATTCAATTAAGCAATTGTGCACTACACTGGGGCATACCGATTATTATAGGAAGTTCATAAAAGGGTATGCGCAGATAACCGCAGTCGTGGAAAAACTGCTGAAGAAAGATGTACCATTCATTTGGAATGAGGATTGTGAGAAGGGCTCTGACACATTAAAAGAGAAAATGGTCACTGAGCCGATCCTAGTTTTTTCGGACTGGGAGAAGCCATTTCACGTCCACATGGATGCCTCATGTATAGCATTGGGAATTGTTCTTGCTCAACCAGGAGAGGGAGGTATTGATCATCCCATTTCCTTTTCCAGTAGAAATTTATCATCTGTTGAGAAGAACTATACTACTACCAAAAGAGAAGGACTCACAATGGTATATGTGCTGCAGATGTTCAGGCACTACTTGTTTGGTGCACACTTCTCCATGTTCACTGACCATTCTGTGTTGAAATACCTTGTTAATAAGCCAGTGTTAGGGGGGCGCATATGCAGATGGTTACTACTCTTTCAGGAGTACAATTTTGAGATTGTTGTTAAGCCAGGAAGATTGAATTCGGGAACTAATCATTTTTCAAGAATCGAGTCAGGAGAAGAGCCTACGAATCTGGAGGACAATCTGCATGATGCGTAGTTGTTCGCCATGCAAGTTGCAGATGAGTACTACCAAAACATCATTGATTTTTTTACCACTGTATTCGCACCCATAGGGTTCACTACGTAGTAGAAGAAGCAGCTGGAAGTGCGCACAACAAACTTCATTATAATTGCAGGTCAGCTATACAAACTAGGACCGGATGAAGTACTGTGCAGATGTTTGCTAGAGCATGAGAAACCATTTATACTAGCTAATGTGCACTTAGGAATCACAGGAGGTCATTATGTAGGAAGAGCTACTACACAGAAGATATTGCAGGGAGGGCTATGGTGGCCTACAATTCATAAAGATTCGAAGGAACATTGCCAGAATTGTGATGTCTATCAGAGGACAGGGAAGCCATCATGCAGAGATGAAATGCCATTAAATACACAGCTGACATTGTAGGCCTTTGAGAAGTGGGCCATTGATTTTGTGGGTCCTATTAACCCACCAGCCAAAAGAACTGGTGCAAGGTATATCATTACTGCTACCGATTACCTCACCAGATGGGCAGAATCAAAGCCAGTCAAAGACTATAGCACAGCTACAGCTGCAGAGTTTATATATGAGAATATCCTTACAAGGTTTGGATGCCCGAAGATATTGATGAGTGATCAAGGCACTCATTTTATGAATAATACCATTGAATCTTTGACCGAAGAGTTCCACATTCATCATCAGCGTAGCATGTCTTATCATCCACAGGCGAATGGAACTATTGAAGCATTTAACAAAGTGTTGGAGAATGCTCTAACAAATATATGTAACTTCAATCCAGATGATTGGGACCTGTGCATTCCATCTGTACTATGGGCATCCAGGACTACCTGCAAGAAACTAGCCAGCCATACACCTTTTAGGTTGGCCTACAGGAAAGAAGCATTAATGTCGATGGAGTACATTGTTCCCAGCTTGAGAATAGCAGCGTTTACAAGCATGGCCGATCGTACAACACTCAAAGAAAGACTCCTACAGTTGGTTGGGCTAGAGGAAGATCGCTTCATCGCAGGATTCCACCAACAAGTCTAGAAAGAGTGCGAAAAAGCGTGGCATGATCGCCACATCAAGAACAAGAAATTTTAGGTAGGTGATCTAGTCCTCCTGTATGATAGAAAATTCATGAAATTTCCTCGAAAATTTAAGATGCATTGGCTTGGCCCATATACTTTAATGCATGTTACTAACGGCGGTGCAGTCCAATTAGCTACATTAGCCAGAGATACTTTACCAAGTTTGATAAATGGTAGCAGACTAAAGCTTTACCGTGATAGTCTGGCTGCGCAGAGTTCTCTATGATCAGGGGAAGTGTACCACGCAACACTGCTGAAGTTGTGCGCGCGCAAAAAAAAAAAGAAGAGCAGCTGCGCAGAGCAAGCCCAGATACTCATCACACAGAAAAGACAGAATGACAGTCACGTAGAAGATAACACCTAGTGTGCGTCCCGTAGCAAACATCCTGTTAGACCGCCAGCACATTAAAATGGAAACCATTACCATGACATATGTTGGCCGGTTAGTGGGTCGTTAACCAAATTGTCGGTGCTAGGGAAATTCACAATTTAAAGGCAGATGTGACATCTTAGAACCTATTAAATGCAGAAGTGACCAGTTCATACCGAAATCCAGCTGGCAGGCTAAGCCATTAACGCGGTTTCAACAGAGTTGACAATCTGGCGTGTAAGGAAACCTCTTGGCATCTAAGGAAACCACATTCGCATCATGAGAAGGATCAGCTAACAGCACCAAGATAATACGCAAAAATTGGAAATCAATATGGCTTTAAGAGCCTCGGGCACTGCGGAAGGCCACGTAGAAAACCAGCAGGAGCTATAAATAGACCTCACTCGGCCACTTAACCATTTTTATGAAGTGTTTGAACTAGTCGAGATCCGATCAACGAGAGCATTGTATGAGCAACCCGGTTGAGTTATAAGATATTTCCTGGTTATTTGAGAAAGCAGGGATTCCAGCAGCAATGACAGCAATGAAACCATGTCCATCCAGAAGTTCAACACGACAGGCTGCAGAAGCAGCAAGGGAAAAGAGACAGCAGCTTTAGAGAAGGGGGGCTCCAAAGTTCCATTACAGCAGATAGCCTCGGTTCAAGTCCTGTAGTTTTATCCTTTGCCCGACTACATTCCCCTAAGGAAGCTCGATGCCCCACCAGTCAACATAGAAAAGAACTTCAAATACGAAATCCCACTACCCACTATCTCTACCAGGGTAAAGATTGAGGAGAATTTGATGGGTGGCATACCAGGCTGCAAGCTGGATGACCAAGACTTACTAGAGAGTACACTGGTAACGCCTAAGAATTACCCATAGTTTAGACTGAACGCCTATATCAATTGGGTCAAGGACACACATACCGACACTGGTAGGCTAGAAATTCAAGAATGGCTAAGGGCCATCCAACCATCAAGGTTATTAAATTTACTGCAAATGCCATACTTTACTAAGAGTGCTAAGTTTTCCGCTGTAGCACGCACACTGCTCAATTGCGTGCATGAAGGATTCCTGTGGTTGGACACATGCATCGATATCAGTATCAGCCTGGTCCATCAGATCACTGGACTAAACAAGTGAGGAGAGGACCCTGCTAGCCTCATCATCAAGAAGGTGCACGATAAAGCCCTTGGCACCGAAATAGAAAAAGAGTTCGGCATAGCGTGCAAGGGACAGGGGTTCCCAACGGTCGACATCAATGACCGCACTACACAGTTTACAACCCAGTTGCTTGCAGGCAAGCTGTTGCACAAGTGCAGACAACCTAAAGTACCTGCGGTCGCAATCAGGGAAGCCGCTAATGTATTGCATGGAAAATCTTACAATTGGTGCCAGTTCTTATTGAACGAGTTTCTGGCAGATGTTCAAGATACCCGAGATGATGGAACACCATTCCATTTTAGTTGGCTCCTAGTGTTGATAGCCCTTGTAGGCTGGAAGGAGCTAGAAAGTTACCAGGGAGTTGCACTTTAGCTGGACAAGGCCGAGGAACGCGCTTTCCCAATCTATGGGAGACCTTAAATGCATCTAGGCAGTGACAAACGACTGAAGTGTTTTATGTTTACTATCACCAGTTGCGCGAACCAATTATGGCAACACTGAGCGTTTCCAAACCACTAGCTGATGAATACACCTGCATCTTGAGGTTTCAAGCAAAAAGGTACCAAACATTCATTCAGCTAAGAGGTGACATAACAGAGCACGATTTATGGTATCCAGGATTTTACCGACTGGATAAGGAGGCGATCGAGGGAATGATGGAGCGATGGGATCCCGAATGAAGAGTCACCACTTCACGCGATGACGCATCAGACTATGAGCAGAACGTAGAACCTCTTTTGGAGAAGATCGATGCAAAATACACCGATGAAGAAAACACAGAAACAGATCAAGAAGACAAGGGAGAAAAACTAGCAAAGAAGGGCGGACTACCAGCCTGAATTCCCATTGAGGAAGAAAAGGATGATGCGCAGAGTCAACATTGCACCTCATCAGTAGCAAAGAGAAAGGCCACTGAAGGCCCCTCGCAATCACAGGGCCGACGCACAAAAAGGAAGGTTGAAAAACCCAAGCTTGGGCTGCAACTACATCCCGATGATTGCGAGACCATTGCAACCAAAGTACAGGAAGCATGGGAAGAGACTCATGCTAAGAAAGAAGCCAAGCAAGAAGAACTGCAGTTGACCATAATCCAAGCTATGGAGGAGTTCAAGACATTGGTATCCCATATGGGATTGGGGCAGTCAGGTTCAGGTCTTGACGAGAAATTAGGAGAGCCAAGCGCACAAAGAAGACCACCTGTTACTGGAAGAAAGTATCCGTGCGCCTTGAACCTTGAACCAAGCTACCTGATTTACCCAAATGAAATGGTTAAGGAGGCACTAAAGACTAGGCACATCGACCTGAACATTGGGGACTTGCCCCTTGAGGACCTGAACGAGTTGCACATTAGAGTTGCATAAGAAATTCACGAGAGAGGCCTTGCCTCATATGATAAGTGTGCACAACTAACTGAAGACATCAATTAGTTAAGGTAGGAATTAGATAACACCAAGCAAGAATTGAGCGCAACCAAGGAAAAGGTCCAGAAGTTGAAGGAAACCATTTCAGCTGTGTGCACAAACATAGAAGAATGCGAAGAAGAAGATGATATGGAGGACAAAATAAAGAAAATTGGGGCCAAGGTACAGTCCCTTACTACTGAGAAATGGAAATGGAAACCTCGTATAAAGTAAAAATTACAGAGTTGGAGGCTCAGCACCCTATCATTCCGTCAGATCAGTGCCCAGCTCCAGCTGAGGAAATCAAGGCAACCATGGATGGCATTTCATCGGAAGTAACAAAATGCCAAGTCTTACTTGAGCGGATAACTACAGTAGTAACCAAGTTGAATTAGGATCCTGCGCTACAGGAGGTTAGGGAAGAAGTATAATAGAAGTAGTAGCAGATAGATGCTGCAAGTGTGCAGATGAGGAATGCGCCGGCCAGAGAGAAAGTGTAGATATTTAATGAGGTCAAGGGCCTATAAAAAGAGTTGGAAACACTAAGGGAGAAAGAGGCTGCCACATTGGACAGGCTGCAACCTATTGAGCAAGAAGGCCTCGAATTAATGCAACAATTCGAAGTGAAGTTCATAGAACTTCAGATGGCAGAAGGCACTATGCAGGAACAAGTGGCTCAAGAGAAGGTCTTGCAGGCTACTCTGGAGATGCTTCAAGGGTTCGAACAAAAAGCCAAGGACATAGTTGTAGAGTTAGAAGGAACTCTGCAAAGCTTTACATTAAAGCTTGGGATGATGGAAGATGCGGCACCAAGTTCCGCAAGAGGAAGTGGCTCAGAACGAGCCACAGGTGAGTGTTAGGGGCCTGTTGGGCGGGGCCCAAGTGGGTTGGAAAAATATATAAGTATGGAAAATCGCGCGTAGCGCACTGCACCAGGAAGAAAAGGCAATTTTGATATTTGCGCATTGCGCGCTGCAGCAGGAAGAGAAAGTAGTTTTGTTGAAAGCACATTGCGTGTAGCGGCAAGCGACAGACAATTTTGAGGTTTTATGCGTGTCGCGCAATGGCAATGGATAAGGCACGGTTGTGCAGTAGGATGATGCGCATAATAGTGCATGAGCTGTTTTTGGTTCAGAACATGGGTAAAGGTTAGATGAGGACATGACCTATTTTGGGTAAGGAACAAGTGGATGGCAGATGAAAGTGACCTGTTCGAATGTGTGGCGGAATGATTGTAAAGACATGACCTATGGGCATGATCTATAAATAAGGCACAATATTGTAAGGGAAGGGTTACTCTTCAGTTTTGATTAAATAATCGGGTATTGTAAAATCTTAAACTTAGAACAACCATTGTAAAGGCTCTACAGCTGAGTGCGCAAAGAGCTATCTGAGAGAGAGAAGAGAGTCTACAACTGAGTGTGCAGACTAAGAGCAGTTGTACCCTTCCCATTAAGAGCAATATTAACAACCATTCTTGTGGATGTAGTGTCCATCCGGGGGGTGAACCTTTTTAAATACTGTGTTATGTGACCAATGTGTGTTTATGATTGTTCAATTGCTTGGTATGAATGTTTAATGCTAGAAACGTTTCTTATGTGATTGCTTTTATATGTATTCACCACAGAGAATGGGAATAATATGTTAAGTAATACACACGCAGGGGAATGTTAAGTATTCAACATGTATGAATCTGTCAATCGGAATGTATGAATCTATCACTTAGTCAAATCATTGAACATTGAGTTTAAGCGTAGCATTGGAGCGCGCAGTAATTTTAGGTCTAGTCATTCATTTGCAATTTAATGATAAGAACCTGAATGGAATAAAGGGATAAGGGATGCTAAGTAGAGTGGTTAGAATTGAACATCTTGGAAAGGATGCGCAGTCTTGTTGATGCATCGAGTCATTGAAGGTTGCTGCAAGGTAAGCTATTGATAGCTTAATGGCATAACGCAAAGGTATCCTGTAGCGCACAGTCATTAGAGGTGCAAGTGCACAAGCGTAGTTGCATGCCTAATTACCGACCTGGAACAAAAGGTTCGTGCAGTTATCTATCCATGCAACCCACAAGGCATTGCGCTGCTTATTATCTTTCCCCCCGATCGCATCACCCGGTTGTGGAAACTTGATTCTGCAACCACCCCCTGAGCTTGGCCTCGTGTGAGACCTCAGGCTGCGCGTAGCTTGTTGCCGAAAGGGCCAGTGAATTGGGGTTTTGCTGGTTCCTTGAACCGCGAAGTACCTGGGTCTACACTGGAAGCCTCAAGAAGGTGAACTATAGCCAACAGGTACAGGTAGGGCAGTCTAGTCACCGCGTTGATGAGTCTGCCCCATGGGAGGGACTGTTGGTTGTTGACATCCCGGGGTACCTCCCTCCCAGTCGGCCGGATGCAACCCCCCACAAGCTGAACCCAAAGCAGAAGTATGGTGTGAAGATGTCGATGCTCCCTGTTGGAATGGAGTGCTCCGTGGATATTGTGACGGCATTGATGTGCCTACATTAGAATGATCATAATATGGTGGCCTTCCTAGACATTGCATTGGCCCCATATGTGCCCGGGTCATGCCCTACCGCGACGTCGATTGTACAGGATTGGGCATCAGGATTGAAGCAGGCTGGCTTGTTAGGGCTCATTAACATGATGCATTTTGGGTGGATGGCGGAAGTTAACACATGTGTTAAGTAGCTCCTTGCATGCTTCCATGGTGGTTCCTTGTGGCTAGACAGAGAAATTCCCGTCACTGTCGATTTGATTTCGTACATTACCGGACTTGCCAAAGATGGAGTTGATCCATCGTAGTACTTACAAGGGAAGGAGAATGACAAGAAGCAGGCAGGTTAGCTAGTGAAGAAATATGGGTTGGATATGGATGGACGTGGGTATCGCACCAACAGTATTAATGATCAGGTAGTACTCACCGGCACCAAGATTTTATCTTGCAAAGTGGTTAAAGGAGGTCATCCTAACTAGTGCAACTCAAGGATTTTCGCATGTGCAGTACAATGCATAGAGGGTGTCTAAATGAACTGGTCCTTGTTTCTATTGAATCAATTGGTAGAGGATGCTGTAGTACTTTAGGCCGATAAGGGCTCGTTTACATATAGCTGGCTGCTTCTCTTGATTACATTTGTGGCTTGGAAGGAGCCCGACATATACCAAGGCATGGATGTTGAGGCTAGAAAAGGACAACAGGGTGCGATCTATCAAAACTTATGGTATGTATGGAGCTAGAGTGACTCTGGGATTTCCAATTGCTATTTTGGCTCTATTGCGAGATGTTTGGTGATGCAGCAA
This sequence comes from Larix kaempferi, assembly GCA_027924585.1. Taxonomy (NCBI): domain Eukaryota; kingdom Viridiplantae; phylum Streptophyta; class Pinopsida; order Pinales; family Pinaceae; genus Larix; species Larix kaempferi. Next base: position 12,486,193 of record BSBM01000924.1, read on the forward strand.
CAAAGGTACCGCAGATATCTGAAGACACTGTGGCAAGGTTTAAACCGATCATGGAGTTTGCAGTTCGGCTGCATGCTACTTATGTGTAGGCAAGGCGTGACCTTGGTCAACAATGGCTATTGACCTCTGACAAAGTAACGACAGGAGCATTGGATTCCATCGTGAATGATTGGCCACCAGAATGGCATGAACCTATGGCATTGGCCGAGATTGAGGCTGGCGGGCCGGTGAAGGGTCCAGACGATCACATATCAGCATAGGACCCGCACAACCATCATGATTATGATCAAGAGTCAGTTAAAACACTGACAAATGACGACAGTGACCATGCCTTAAAAGAGCACAGAAGAAAAGGGCACCAAGACCCGACGACAATCAGTGAGCTGCCCCTGTCGGCAGAAGCACACTTGGGTCGACTTATACAAGCAATCGTTGATGCATCCACCGTAGCAACTCAGAAGATGACCAAGGTGACAAATGAGAGATTCCATATGCTCACTGCTCGTGCGGAATCTATGTATGACATGGTTTTGCGAAGGGCACCAGAAGATGGAGTGGCACCACAAGTTAGCACAATCAACACCGAGCCGCAGGTCAGGAATGTGGAGATTCCCCCAATTGCAATTGTGACTGAAGACGAGGCTGTGAACACCTTGATGCAGCAGTTGAAAAAGGAGACCATTAATGTGAATGCATTTCCAGCAGAAGCATTGACCACTATGCAAGCAGCTACCAGCCGAGAGATGACAGAACAACTGCGGTAGATTAGTGGCATGTGCGTATGATTGCAGGAGAGCGAGGCCGATGCAAAGCATGCCACTGAAGAATTGAACAACAGGGTTGCTTCAGCATGATAAGCTATGGACAAGCTCGAGGAATATATCAGGAAAGAATGAGCTGAGAAGGCTCGTGTAATCAAAGAATTGAAAAAAGAGCAGGACCATCTCATCGCTGAGAAGGCCAGTATGTGGGATGACAGTGTATAGGTTGATTGGGCCATCACGGAAGCTTATCAACATGTGTTGGAGCCCACTGAAGAGGTGGATGTTCTCCAATGGGTGCAGCGACTGGGGGTTGCCATTGTCCAGTCGTGGTAGGAGAATCAAGAGTTGAAGGCTCAGGTGAATCCTAGTACACCTCAAGTTGAAGTCGACGATAGAAAAAGGACGATTGAGGAAGTTGCAACTCAGCTGGAGGAGTTGGAAAAGGTTGTGACAAAGCTTACAGCCGATACCGTATAGTTCTGGAGTCAAATTGTCCGGGATGAGCAAGTTGACCAGTTGATCAAGTATCAGCAGGACACAGAAGGACAGTTGCCGACCCTCAAGGTAGCCATGCATACAATGCCACCCATGGAACAGGTCGCCAAGTATCAGGACTTAAAAGAATTGCAGCAATGAGTTACCAAGGCTGATGAGCGACAGAAGAAACATGCTGTGCAACTGGAGCAATTTGAAGATGTTGGGGGACAGTTCATGACCAAGGCTAGTGAAGCGCTTCAGGAAGTACAGAAGGGTTGTCAATAGGTGACGGCAAAGCTCATTGTCCATCCATCTACCGAAGATGTGGTCGACAGTAAGGTGGTGGCTATGGAAGTCAAAGAAATGGTGACGACAGTTGTGCAGCAATACAAAGACTTCAAAGTGAATACCACAGAATACACCATGTCTAGTTGACGTGGCTCGAGGGTGAGCCAAAAGATTATGTTGGGGGCCTGTTGGCAGGTGGTTTGGTAAGGTAGAATCACAGCCTCACCGATGCTGCGACATGTCAGAAGAGGTTGCGAAAGGAAGAAGGCTGCATTATTTTATGTATTTTTTGGAGTCGTTTGTATCACAGAATGCGGGTTTTTGGGTCATTGGACCATATGAGATGTAATTTGGAGGTAATTGTACCATAGTAGGCAGGTTTTTGGGTCAGTTGGACCATGTTAGTTAGATTTTGGGTCATTTGTCCAGGAGTCGGTTAGGAATTTGTTACTAAGTGGACAAGCATTGTAAAGGTGGAAGCCTATATATAGACAGAAAGTTGTAGGTCGTAGGATATCTTGGAGATGCGTTTTTTGCATATGTTCTAAGATCAAGAGATATTGCTGAGATCTGGTTTTGCGGAGATGTTATATCAGGGTTTTTCTAAAGTAATATGACATGACAAAACTGTTTGGTGAAATTCCCTGTGTACCTTTTGTGTTAATCCATGTTGTGATGATTTCTTGTTGCAATTAATCTTTTAGTATTATACTTGTCGTGATGAATGTCTCTGTTGAATAATGCTATGAATACAAATGATGTTAATCGTGAATGCATAGATCTGTTTGGATGTTGTAATAAGTTGAGTAATTGTTGCCACAATCATCCTCCTTCATTCGGCGGAAACATGGTTCCGTCCACTCTCCCTTGATCGTCTCGGGTGAGACCTCATCTGCTCTGCAAGTGTTGCTGGGCAGGGTAAAACCTGTATGGGCTAGTGCTTAGGGAGATCGCAGTGGGTTGGTGTCGACAGTGATGGGAACCCCTGTCAATTGGGTTTGAGTCAAAAAACCTCACTTTGTCACTCATGTCAATCCATGAGAAGTTCAAAACCATTTTCAAGAAGTATATAGAACAAGATCATCATTGATGTTAGTAACAATATATTGTTGGACCTAGTTTTGTCATTGATGTCAAATAGGTTTGGAATGCATGAGAAGCTTGAAGCTAGTTTGAGGAAGTGTATATAATAATGAGATAATTGTTAGCTAAATAGACAAAGGATGTAGATGTGTAAAAAAGGAAGTGATGTGTCGAAGTGTGCAACAGATAAATGTATGTTGAAGTTTGTGGTACATGAAATGACGAAGTTCGTAGTGTGTGGATTGTCAAAGTTTGCATTTGGTAAAGTATCTAAATTCACAGTAAAAATTGAATTTCTAATGAAATGACAAAATCATCAACAAGAAGAGATTAGATTGACTAGAAAATCACTTCGAGAAAAAATGCAGAAGACATGTACAATAATACAAATGATAATATGTAGACAGAACATAGCACATCGACAAAAGATCAAGATCACTACATAGATTAAAGTGGATAGTTAAATATTTGGTTAGAGAAAGTTAGTTGTCTAGGAAAAGTTGAGCATGAAGAAAGTATATGGGAAAAATTCATCATGGAGGAAGAAAAATGGGGTGTTTCCGACAAAGAGAATCCTCCAGGGGTGGTCAAATTAAGAAAACTTTGTTTAAAGGAAAATAAATGTGATATCAAAATCAATATAAATAAACAAAGATTGAAGCATCTTAGTGTGTGGAATATTTGGTGAGCTGAAATAGGATGAGGATAAGACTCTAAGATTGCGAAGATGAAGTCATTTGAAGACATGTATTAGGTTAGTGATATGGGGTATACTCGCTAGTGAAATGTGAATCAAATGAAGTGACAAGGTGACATATTGACGAGGATTTAGGTTGAAGAAAGAATAATATTTTGGGTTAATAGAAGACAAATTAATTTGGTACCACATCGACAAGGATACAATGCAATAATATAATAACACTTCAGTTTGAACAAAATCGTGTCACGGTGACGAAGAATCAAGAAAAATATATTAGGTTAACAAAAAGATGAATGCAAAATAGAGAAAGAGGGTAGCTTCTAGCTGATGCGCACTATGCATAATTAAAAATATAGCAAGTTGGATGTGTAGATAGACTCGTAGATTGAATTGCATGGTGGATGAAGGATTTACAGGTCCAGGAATGTAGAAGGAAGGAGAAGTTGTAGTGATATAACATCCTATTCATGTGAGTTGAATGAAATATGAAGAAGAAAATTCAGGCCAGTCACAACTGGTGTCCTTCTTTGGAGTAGTGTCTCCACTTGGAAAGCTCGGTCTTGTCTGCAATTTAGGTCTTGCATCAAGGATTAGATTCCTCATGATAGGTTGGATTCCATCTACAAGTTGGGTCTTGCATCGAGCATTGGATTCCTCATCCCTTAGTTGGTGTTGAAAACCCTGAATATTGGTGTATTCTACAAACTAATGTAGTTGTGAATTAAAAATTATTTAAATACATATCTTGTGTGTTTCTTGTTTGTGATGCTTATTGTATACATATTTCAACATTAACGTTACATGCTTAACAATATTTCTTAAATTGAGGAAATTTAAGTTGATAATGTGAGACACTAATTCACCCTTACTCCCCTCAGTGTCTTGGTTTGTTCAACAATTGGTACCATAGGAGGTTACTTCACAACAACTAACAGCTCAAAGGATATCCTTCAACACACAATGGATGGGAAAATATTATTGTCTACAAATGAAGCTCCATTCTTTGATTGGACATATTATTCTTCTTGGAGGGAAAAAATGAAAATATATCTAAAGTCAAGAGGATATGGTGTTTGGGTAACAATTTCATGCAAATATACATCTTCAAGGATCCAATCAAAGCATCTAGGAAAAAGGGAAGCAAGGAAAAATGAACCAATGGAATTGGAGGCTATCCTCGATGGTTTATTGAATCAAACTGAAGAAAGATAGGACAATGCAGGTTTGATAAAGAACTATGGATCAAGTTGTAGAATATCTATCATGTTGAATTGAATAAAATAGAAGCCAAACTTAGTAAGGATGAAATGAAATGTTAAGGTACACCAGAAGCTAGAGCCAAGGATGAAGACACAATTTATGAAGGTAAGTACTCTCCTAGATATTCAAACTGTACTAATTCGAATAGTGAAGTTGAATATTCCGTTACAAATGAAGAAGATGGCATAACAAAAATTAAGTATGATGTTATGGCCACTCTAAAAGAAGTTAAAGGATTATAATATGATGCATATGTTAAAGTTACAAGGCGTGATCTTGATATTCTTGAAAGCAAGGTTATGTGTGTACTAAAAGAGATGGGGAGTGGTCAAAGGAAAAATGTATTATTACATCAACAGTTTGAGGAATCTAAGAGAAAGGAATAAGAAAAATTTAACAAGACACCAAAGCCATGATTGACTAAAAATTCCAAGGTGAAGAAGCCTTCAAAAAAAAAAACAAATCATGAATTTGAAGGAATAAATTGATGATCTAATAGAGGAAGTAGAAATGAAAAAATCAAATGAAAAGCTCAATGAAAACACATAAGTCCTGGAAAATAGAGGAGAAGTGGTCATTGGGTTAAAAACACAACTTGAGGAACCCAAGCGAACAGAGGAAGTTTTGAGAAATCAGCTTATGGAGAAATATAACACATGTCACAAGCTAAGATTGGAAATAGAATAATTCGGAGGAAATATTAAGGAAGTAGATGCTAAGTTCAATTTCAAGTACAAATCATGAATTTTGGATGAGATACTAAATAGCCAAAGGTTGCCTCTTGAAAAATATGGTCTAGGTTACAACAAGACAGTTGAAAAAGTGAAAGATGATAGAAAGAATCTGAGTTCGAAGCAAGAGATAGGTTCTCCCTATTCAAAAAGAAAAGGTGAAGTCATATATCAATGATATGCTATAAATTAAGTCAACAAGAAAATCTATGAAATAACAAGTTAGGAGGAACATCAAAAGTCAATTTCATCATATGAAAATAGTTTGGGAAAATATATGTCATTAGAGTGGACTCAAAATACTAGGTATGGGAATTTCACACGTTCAGCAAGTTTGTCGTTCGGGAATATGATATTAATGGGTTCCATTCGGACTAACCAGGGATTCATTGTCAATGGAGGTGGTATTCTCTTCTGCTAGCTTGACTCACGTGATTTACCTTTAGATTTTGACTCTCTTATCAAGTCCTACGGAACTTGTTCCATCCTTACTACCATGATTTTGAGTTATGTGAGGTTTTCTTTCAGTCTCTCTTGGACTTCTTCACTTTTGTTGTCCTTTAGGGTGAACATCGCTTCTGGGTTCTCACTCACTCATGTTGCGATGCATTCATAATCATCAGTGTGTAACTACGCATCGAGCGGGGCTCTAGTTTCCTTATGCTTCTTCTTTTTCCCTTTTTCTAGCACGGTTGTGTCAAGGTACTTCCACTTTCCTCCTATTGATCCTTCAGCAGTGCCTTGCTTAACCTCTTCTAGGTATGGATCTTTGGCTTGCGCACTTGTCATTTCTTCATCTTGGTTCTATGCATTTCCATCTTCGCTTTCATTTGATATGGTGATGAGCACTTCTAACGCATCATCCTTCCATTCCTACTTCCAATATTCCATAATCAGCTCAATTTTCTATGCATCCAACTGGTACAAACCTTCAAACCATTCAATGCTCCCTACTTGTCCTCTTGGATAAACAAATATGGAATGGAGACTAGCTCTGAATTTCATCTTGCAGATGTACATAGTTGTTACCTCCTTAGTAATACGTGGAGTGTTCCTCATCACTTCTCATAACTGCTGGTAGTATGTAAATAATTTTTCATTGTGAACCCGTTGTCTCTTTGGCCTTGCATTTTTCCACATGTCTGCAAACCTGGTTCCTTTGCAATATCCTATGATGACCGGTACATTCTATTAGTACAAAGGCTCTTTCCATCCTACAAATGCTATCAACACCAACAACTAACTATAGTGGAAGTGATTCCCACTCTGTTGAGTATTGCAGACATCGTCCAAGAACTCATTCAATAAATAACTTGCCCAATTATAGGAAACTCCATCCTTATCCTTCACAGCTAAAGAAACTGCAGCGGCCGGTACCTCGGTCGGTCAGCATTTTCTCAAAACTTTCCCTGCAAGAAACTGGACTATAAAGCGTGTAGCTTTATCATGGATTCTAGCTGTGATATATCCACGAATTCCTTTGAGCAATCCAAATTATTCCTTCATTCTTTTTGCAAGATCATTATATTTGGCTTTGCCTATGAACTTCGCTGCAGGGTCAGCATCTCCCTTGCTTAAGTGCGTAATCTAGTAGATGATATCAATATTTATGTCAATTGTGTAGTCTAGCCACAAATATCCTTGATGCACGCAGGAAAGTAGGGTACGCCCAACAACGGTGAGCTCAGGACTTCAATAAAAATGTAGGATGCGCAAAAGGTTCAACAATATGGATGGTGCTAGCATCGTAAGCCAGTCTTGTGCATGAAGCGTAGATTGCTTCGTTGCTTCGCTATACTTTCAGCACATTTACTGATTGGGATGAAACCGAGGGTACTTGTCGTGCTGCAACAAGTTGTGATCCGTGAACATGTAATCTGGAATCTAGCCAAACAAGTTATTTTGTTGTTTCACATGGCTTGACATGGGTGGAAAGGAAATATCATACTGTGGGTTCTTCAGGATCTTCACAGGAGGTGGATCAACTCTTCGCGGAGGGATATACTCAGGTATAAGGATGATGGGCCTCTCATGGGCTGGTTCTTGCAGTCCTAGCCTTGGAATCCCTCCGGCTCTTGGGTTCTCTTGTTCAGTGCTCTATTGTTTACCCTTTTTCTTCAACTCTTCCATGTTTCATGATGAACTTCTAGAAGGGGTGCCTTTCTCATGAACACCTTTATTTACAGATGTTTTCATGACTCCCTTTAGACCTAACTTGTGGAAATATCTCAAGAGGTCGTCTATTATTGACTGCTTAGAAATTCACCTTAGATTACTCTTTCTTCTTCTGGTAAAACCTTGGAATTTACTGGCAGTAAAAATTAAAATCGCGGTTAAACCTGTGAGCATGGGGTCCTCACCTATTTATAGGCACAGCAGCATGAAGGCACGCCCAAAAACAACTAACTAGGAATTAAATGCCATGTCTGTTGGCCAAATATCATTGAGATATTGGTCATTTCTTTCATCGAATGCGCCTCAACATACAAATTTTCCTTAAATGTGCAAACAACTGGTTCTTGAAAACACTATATAAAAACTACTTTTTTGACCAAAAACTATAGCGACTAGTTTTCCGTAACTTCGCTCACGGTCATGTCAAGTGCGAGGTTCACTGTGCATTTTTCTTTTCTGACTTTCAACTTCACATCATGAGTTCTCTCTGCTATTGGATATGTGAATTGCGAGGTTCACTACCCATTTCCCTTTCTTTAATGTTAACTTCGTAGTGCGAGCCTTTTCTTTCTTCGTAACTCAACTTGCTATGTGTGCTTCCTAGCATAGCTTCCATTTTTGTTAAGACTTCGCATTTTACCAAAAATGTGTGCAGACTCTTTATTCTTTTATTCTTACTATCCAATTTCAACTGCACATGACACCTAGAATTTTTCTTGTGTTGCTTAAATGATATCTGGGAGAGTAGGGCTATCCCTGTAAGGCTTTAGTCTACTCCCATTAACATGTCCTTTCAAATTGTCTCCAAGTAATGTAGCTAATTGAACTGCGCCACCATTAGTAACATGTTTGAAAATGTATGGTCCTAACCAATGCATTCTAAATTTTCCAGGAAATTTCATAAATTTGCTATCATTGAGGAGTACAAGATCTCCTACCTGAAAAAATTTAATCTTGATGTGTCTATCATGCAATGATTTTTCTCTATCTTTATGCACTTGTTGGTGAAAACCTGCAATGAAGCGATCTTCCTCTAGCCCAGCTACGTGTAGTAGTCTCTCATTTATTGTCTCTTCATCAGCCATATATGTAAATGTTGCAATTCTCAGGCTTGGGACTATGTATTCCATTGGCATGACAACTTCTTGTCCATATGCTAATACGAAAGGTGTATGAACTGTCAACTTCTTACAAGTTGTTCTATATGCCCATAACATTGCTGGTATTCTTAGATCCCAGCCATCCATGTTTGTATTACATACCTTGGTCAACGCATTTTCCATTACTTTTTTAAAAGATTCTACAATGCCATTAGCTTGTGGATGATATGGTGTGCTCTTCTGATGGTAGATCTTAATTTCCTATTTCAGGGATTCAACAGTCATTTTCAGGAAATGAGTTCCTTGATCACTCATTAAAATATTTGGATAGCCAAATCTTGTTAGGATATTCTCAAAAATGAGTTGCACGGCAGTGACTGCGCTACAGTCTTTCATTGGTTTTTCCTCTTCCCATCTGGTTAGATAATTTGTAGTTGTGATGATATATCTCGAACCAGTTCGCTTCCCTAGTGGCTTAATAGGTCCCACAATTTCAATAGCCCACTTATTGAATGCTTGCAAGGTCAGTTGTGACATCAATGGCATTTAATCTCTAGGAGATGGCTTTCCAGTTCTTTGGCATACATCGCAACTTCGACAATGTTCTTTTGAATCCTCCTGTATTGTAGGCCACCGTAGTCCTAATCTTAAAATTTTATGTGCAGTAGCCCTTCCTTTGTAGTGTCCTCCCGATACTTCTTAGTGTGCTCTGGCAATTATCATGGGTTTTTCATGTTCCAATACACATCTTCGCAATATTTCATCTGGTCCTAGCTTGTATAATGGTCCTACAATTATGGCAATGTCAACTGCTCTTACCACTAGTTGTTTCTTATGCTGCGCAGTAAACTCTTTAGGTTCTAGAACTGTAGTAAGGAATTCTACAATGTCCCTATAGTATCCATCTACTATGTGAATAGCAAAAAACTATGCATATGGTAGACTATCTTCCAAATTACTCGGTTCCTCGCCTGACTCAATTGTAGAGAGATAGTGAGGTCCTAAATTCAATATTCCTTGCTTGACAATGATTCAAAAATCATACTCCTGAAATAGTAAGATCCATCTGCATAATCTTCCCCCTAAAACTGGTTTATTGACCAAGTATTTCAAAGCTGAGTGGTCAATAAACATACATAAATGTGAACCTAGCAGATAGTGTATGACCTTCTGCAATGCGTACACCATAACTAAGATTTCTCTTTCTGTTGTGGTATAGTTATTTTTTGCTGAAGATAAATTTCTACTTGAGAATGAGATGGGGTAGTCGATGCCTCCCTCACCTAGTTTAGCTAAGATAATACCAAGTTCTATAGCTGAAGCATCTACATGTACATGAAATGATTTATTCCAGACAAGAAATACTAGAATCGATGTTGTAACTAGTTTCTCTTTTAATGTATCCAATCCTTTTTGACAATCCATAGTCCAATTGTACTTCGCTTCTTTCTTTAATAAATTCTCCATAGGTGTAGTGATTTGCACATATTCTTTCATGAAATTTATATAGTATCTTGTTTGTCCGAACGTAGTGTGTAGTTGTTTCACTGAGTTAGGTGCTGGTAGGTTTACTATAACTACAATCTTTGTGTGAAAATCCTCACAACAAATCTAAGAGATGATGTATACCTCACAATGAAAGAATTTAGGAATAATATTAAGAGTGGTCAATGCAGTAAGATGAGCAACAGAATAATAATACAGTAGAACTCTGATAGAAGCAAAAATACTTCACACACACTAATTAATTTATCACAATATGGACAAATAAGTAGTACAATGCATGAGGATTCAAATCCCGAGGTGGCAGTTCGAATTAGCCTTCATGGAGTGAACAAAGATCATTGGAGTGTCATCGAAGCACAACTAGAAGTCTATCTCATCATCAGTGGAGTCATCAATGCTCAAGTAAATTTCAACCATCAGTCAAACTGAGTCTAATTGAGTGTGGTAGGTGTAACTGAGTTTAACTAGCACATGCAGACACTAACTGAATGAAGGAGGCTTAGTGGAGGGCACATGGGTAGCTAAGTGAAGTCAGAATGAGTAGTCTAGTCACACTGGAGGTCCATCGAAGTGGTAAGGTCAGTTAAGAGTGAGTCAAGCCTAAAATCAAGGAGAGAACTCAATTAACTGAAGACAACTGGAATAGTAGGTGAAGAAGGGTTCCTTTGTCAAGTGGATGGTGAGATGTGGGCACATCAATGGCTAGGAGGGCTCAATCTGAGTGGAAATAATCTCCCAAGTGCTAGAAGACCAGGGACTAGGTGCTGGAGGTATCAACCTGATGACTGGGCAGCATGCGGATGCATACAATGCATGCAGAATGCATGCTGCATGTAGGAATACATGCAAGACTGAAAATGCAAAGGATGAAAATGCTGGTAGGATTAGGATGGATTATAGGAATATCCTAACACCCCCCCTTAATCCATCCCGAGCCTTGGTAACTGAGACCAAATGTCACCCAATACAATGAATAATAACAGTCAATAAACCGAGGAAATGGGGAAAACCTCATGGGAAAAATACCCCCCCTCAAAATAGACTTTAAGCCACACACAAAAAATAAATGCTCCAAACTCAAGTAGGTGTGATGCTTGGTCATATGTCTATAGGTATCTTCTTCTTGGGAAGAAGTGGATCATGCTTAGAAATCATGTGCTTGTAATTGCTCTTTAGATCGAATGTGATGAGAACAAATCCAAAAGTATGAGGATGATCCTTGAACCTATGATTTGAATCAGTTGAGGTAGGATCAAATCTATGAATGTGCAGATAGTCTTTTGTCTTCTCCTTCAAACCATCATGGGTGAGATTATGCCAAAAAGAACCTGTTATCTCCAGATTTATCCCATAAAATGTTGGATCCTGGCAACATCTAGGTAGTGAGGAACTACAATCTCTTGAAGCCATCAAATATACAAAAGTGGTGGCATCAGTGAATGAGGTTGAATGCCATGCAATATGGCAACAACATAACCTTCATGCATTCTACAAGTCCCATCATATTTATGTTTCTGCATACTCTCCACTAGGTTCTCCAAAGAGTGGATAGATTAAAGTGAAAATGCTAGAGTGGAGTGTGAGCGCTCAATTCTTAATTTTGCAAAAATGTTTATGAAGGAGATTGCTAGTGTGTTAAAAAATCATCCAAATGTCAATTACATGAGTCAATTGTTTAGGGAAAGTGATTTCAAATGACAAAAACCCTTGGAAGGTGCATGTTACATTGAGTATGTTTTGAAAGGAGATTTTCATCCATCATAGGAGCCCAATGCAGCCATTGCTTATCCAACCACTCGTTATAATAATTCTGCATTGACAAATTTGGGCGTGATTGTGTGGATCATTATTTAAATTAAAGGAGCTCTCTCATATTTAGTCAATTCTTCTTAAATTAAATATTTTCTTAAAAGCTGAGGTCGAAAAAATCTTCCATAAGAGATCGTTGCAGCCAGGATCATTAAAGGGACACTGCCACACTAGTTTATGGAGATTACTCTCTTTGCCATATTAATATCAAATGCTTGATTTTGCAGGCAGAATGCGTGCACAGTCGTCCCATGATGAACATGTTTTGGTTTTTGGAATGATAGCTCAGGATTGAAAGCAACAGGCCATGCGCAGGCGCCATGATGACGAAGCCCAAATGCTATGTGCCCAATCAATGTTATAGGTGCCACAAGATTGTGCAGAGAACAATTCTTATATCTATTTGTTGCATAATTTGAAATCTATTGCGCCAAGATGTAAGATATCCACCGTCAAATTGCCAAAATCAAATCATCAAGGTGTCTCTCGTTGAGCTAATTAGCTTGAAGTTAGAGGTGACAGATCATAAGATAAAGTTTGTTGCCTATTTATGACAAAAAAATTGACCTGCCTTCCAAGGTGGCATTTTCGACCTCATCCATCAATCTATCAGGATCTATTGCAGCTGTCGAAGACCATGAAACTTTTACGATAGGAGGTTGACCTATAAAATAAGATCTTTTCCCATTTTCACGAGACTGTTTTAAATGTCTATTTTTCGCAAATTCGATCCAATTTTTAGGATCTTGAACTATTTTGTAAAGGATATAAAGCCTGTGACTTCTGCAGAACAAAAGGGGGAGGAGAGTTTTAGCCAAGGGCTGAGGCTGGCGCGTGTACACTCTGTTTTTCTTGATATGAAATAGTTGTTTTTTAAATGATTGTGATCTATGAGCCTTTCTGTTTTAATTATTGAATTACATATTATCATCATTCTTCCTATGTGTGGTCTTAATATCCTACACCATGATTCTTTTGATAAATATGCAACTATGTCTAGTATTTTGGAAACAGAAACAGAGTCATTATATTCACAAAGTCATGCTTCATAGCTATGTATTGTCAATACCCATGATAGTAACACTGATACATCCTTTGCTGTCCAATACTTCAACCTAGTTTGATCTTTTTATTCAGTTATCCATTAAATCCACTTTAAAGATGAACTAGCCAAGCTTATTTAGCAGTCAAGGAGCATCTTTTAGTGATAACATCTTTGAGCGCCATTACCGGGGACGGAGGAACGAAGACATACTTCCCTAGGTTGTACGACAATGAATATATCCAGACTTTGATGGTGAACAAAGGCTGGTGACATAGTGGCTGCGATATTCACCTGGTGACTCAACTAGTTTCAAAATGGCAGATTCAGTTACTGATCGAGTTGCTTCCTGTACCAAGACAACAAGGTTTGAGGTAGATCATGTTTTTCTTCAAGGTTTTAAGGAATGGATGAGTATGTATTATGATGATGAATGTGACAAAGATTTGTCTTCTTATTTAGATTCTGATAACATTTATAATGAAGAAGATAAAATTGATTTTTTGAAGAAGCTTTTAAAAGAATTTGAGTTAGAATATGAAAGTTTGTTGTCAGAAAAGACTTCTCAAGATGTTAGTATTACCGTTGTTCCAAACATTTTTGAAGATATGTGTGGGACTTTAAATGAAGAATTAACTCAGCATATCTTAGAAAGTAAAAGTTGGTTTTCAAATGATTGTGAAGAAAATGGTTTTATGGAAACAGTGAGGTCAAAGCTTGTCCAATGGAAGATTATTTATCTTGAACAAGAAACAGGGATATCTGATCAAAACATGGTTTTTAAATATTTTTATGATCCAATAGCTGCCTATCTCAAGGTTTTTATCAATTCTAGCCATTCAGTTTTGTTCAGCTGCAAATATGGGTTTCAGATTCATGACGAATTTCCTATAAATTCTTCAATCTTTATTTTACATAAGCATATTCCAGGAGTTCAATTGCTAAGTCAAATTTTAACTTGGTTTCATTGGAAATGGAATTACACATGATCATCCCAATCTTTGCAAGATTAGGGAAGAAGTGTGGATAAATAAGCTCATCTATGAGCATTTACTTTTTACAGTTTTCACAATGTGATTAGATTTTTACCAGGTTTATCAATTATTTTGTTTGAATAAGTGGTGGCAGATTTCAAAAATTTTTAGAGGTTGATTGAGCAGTTGACCATATAGCCCAATTGATAAGGCACAGATCTGCAAGTTCTTGGCAGCTCGCAGGGAGCATGCCATCCCCAAACGAGGCCAGATGTTATCTCCAGACTTATCCCATAAAATTTTGGATCCTGGCAGCATCTAGGTAGTGAGGAACTACAATCTTTTGAAGCCATCAAATATACAAAAGTGGCGGCATCAGTGAATGAGGTTGAATGCCATGCAATATGGCAGCAACATAACCTTCATGCATTTTGCAAGTCCCATCATATTTATTTTTTTGCATACTCTCCACTGGGTTCTCCAAAGAGTGGATGGATTAAAGTGAAAATGCTAGAGCAGAGTGTGAGCACTCAATTCTTAATTTTGCAAAAATGTTTATGAAGGAGATTGCTAGTCTATTAAAAAATCCTCCAAATGTTAGTTACATGAGTCAATTGTTTAGGAAAAGTGATTTCAAATTACAGGAACCCTTGGAAGTTGCATGTTACATTGAGTATGTTTTGAAAGGAGATTTTCATCCATCATAGGATCCCAATGCAGCCATGTTACTTATCAACCACTTGTTATAATAATTATGCATTGACAAATTTGGGCATGATTGTGTGGACCATTATTTAAATTAAAGGATCTCTCTCATATTCAGTCAATTCTTCTTAAATTAAATATTTTCTTAAAAGTTGAGGTCATAAAAATCTTCCATAAGAGATCGTTGCATCTAGGATCATTAAAGGGATGTTGCCACACTAGTTTATGGAGATTACTCTCTTTGCCATATTAATATCAAATTCCCAATTTTGCAGGCAGAATGAGTGCACAGCCGTCGCATGATGAACATGTTTTGGTTTTTGGAATGATAGCTCAGGATTGAAAGCAACAGGCCATGCGTAGGTGCCATGATGATGAATCCCAAATGCTATGTGCCCAATCAATGTTATACGTGCCACAAGATTGTGTAGAGAACGATTCAAATATCCAATTGTTGCAGAATTTGAAATCTATTGCGCCAAGCTGTAAGATATCCACCATCAAATTGCCAAAATCAAATCATCAAGGTGTCTCTCATTGAGCTGATTAGCTTGAAGTTAGAGGTGACAGATCATAAGATAAAGTTTGTTGCCTATTTATGACAAAAAATTGACCTACCTGCCATGGTGGCATTTTCGACCTCATCCATCAGTTTATCAGGATCTGTTGCAGCTATCAAAGACCATGAAACTATTAGGATAGGAGGTTGAACTATAAAATAGGATCTTTGACCTATCAATGCAACTATTCTAATATGCATAATACACAACCTAATTCTAGGAACATGAGTATTATTGAACAGTATTATTTAAACAATAAAATATGCAAGGAATGATAATTCAAATACTAATCTTTGTTTGTTTGTTGGGTTGACTCCCTCTCAGTTTTTGCTTCTTTTATACAACTTCATTATGATGTGGATTGTGAGAAGTGGTCAACTCCCTCTGAATATTTGCATCCTTGCAGAAACTACTAAAGTGTGCTCCTTCTTGATCTCTACTTCCTTGCAGGAACAACTGGAGTGTACTCCCTCTTGATTTTTGCTTTCTTGCAGGAACAACTGGAGTGTGCTCCCTCTTGATCTTTTCTCCCTTGCAGGAACAACTGGAGTTTGCTCCCTCTTGCTCTTTGCTACCTTAATTACCTGTCCTTGAACTTATATCCATCCTTAATCACTATGCATGCTTATTAGTATCATCATTGTGTTATCCTCGAGGTCTCATACATAATCACACATTCATTAGTATAATCTTAATACTATCAAAACACAATAATCTTAAACATGTATAGTCATGATCATTTTAGACAGAAATAATAAGCATTAGTATTCAAGGACTCTTATGGTTAGTCATATCATAAATTAAAGTAAGAAACATAATATGCCTACACCCATGAATAATCATTATCAATCATGCCATGTATACTTATATAAGAGATCCTATCACAAGGTAGGATTCTAACTTGATATAGGGAAAACATACCTGGATTAGTATTTTAGCTAGTTATGTCTAACATACTCACATGATGTCTTCTTGTTAGTTATGTCTAACATACTCACATGATGTCTTCTTGTTCTTCTTCAATGACTTGTGCTAGTAACCTGCATATCTCATAGGTTAACCATTATAGAACCAAGTTATACATACCTCGTAAATGGATCTTCTATGTGATCCATGACAATGGATGAATCTTTGTCTTCATGTCACCATGATCATATGTTCTTGAACTAGAACATGATTTGTCTTTCTTGGTGTACCTTTCATGTTAGTGGACAACATAAACCTTTTACACCACCATAATGTATTAGTACAATCATAAGTGTCAAGACCTTAATCAATGAATATCTTCTATCATGCACTCATAGCTTTATTAAGGTGATACGACAAGTCTAAATTTAAACAAGATTGTACTAACCATAATAATATGAAGACAAACATACCATAGACTTAATCATGAAAAAATCTTGAAACACACCTGGATAAGTCATACCTATCAATATTGCTTGTAATCTTCTTATGTAAGGCCTTAGCCTCATCTCCCTCTGAAACAGGAACTTCTTCACTTATGCAGATGACCAATCCATTCTCTTCTAGGATTAACCCAATCCACTTGATTTGCAGGAACTGGATCTTGAGCTGGATTAGGGTTTGTCAGAGAAATCCTAAAAATTCAAACATTCGAAAGGATAGAAATATGCACCTTGATGAGCTGATCAAACTGGTATACTTAGAATTTGAAAAAGCAAAGTTTCACCCCTCAAATTTGTCTTTGAAACTTCCGAATTCACTGGACATGACCCAAAACTAGGGTTTGATAAAGCCCACCCTTATGCCCAATCAAAAGGTTTGACCCAAATCTCTAATATTTTATTTTTCTGAGGAGCTTCTAGCCATGGTCACAGATTTCAAAAATTCCCATTTTTACAGAAGCCCTAATTTTTCACTTTTTTTTATCAAAGTCTCGAACTAGGGTCTGATCAAGCCCAACCTTCTTCCCAACCAAAAATTCTGATCTTAGTCTCTAAATTTCAATTTTTATGAGTAGAATTCAGCCGTGGTCTCTGATTACAAGAATTCCAACTTTCTCCGAAACCCTAAATTCGGGAAGCCATGAATGAAGGTGCTAAAAAATAATTATGTTTTGACCGAAATATGTACCTAATTGTTTCTGGTGTAACTCCGAACTTTTCAATCCACAGGGTTTGAAAATTTTTCCTATGATAGCCTGAACTGTCATATTTCCAACCCCATAGGTATGACCTCAAATGCATTCTCTAAGATAGAGTTATGCCAACTGTCGCAAAGTGACCTGTTTATGGGATAAAACAAGAGATCTAACTTGTACGGAATTCCACGTGTCACTGGTTCCGTTTCGGCCTCTGAAAACATTACCTGAGAAAGTACAGTCCGTGCACTACCTATCACATTTTATGAAATTTCATTTGGAGCTTCCTAGCCCAAGTTATGACCTTTTTTCCAAGGTCACCTGTTTATGACTCAAATCTGGAAGAGGCAGAAACCTTATATTGTACAGATCATAAAACACAAAGTACAAGGAATTAGAATTTTTCCTTTGGAAACAAGGTATATGGTGATATGATATTTGACATGTAGACGTTTCAAATCCGAAAATTTCACCAAAATGGATTTATAGAGAAAGTGATACGATGACTGGTTTTTGCTATATCAATCCCAAGCATCGTAAGTGCAACAAGTGTCATACATGCCATACCAGGTCTTCTTTCAGGCTATCTCTAATACCATGTTAATTTTTCAGAATTTAATTCAATATGATCTAGGATCTTAACTGAGAGAACAACATGTACAACATATATACATCATATCAATCATGGACACAATAATGCAAGCACACAAGAGACACAGAGTTTACTTGGGGAAAACGATAAAGGTGAAAAACCCCAATAACTTCCTCAGAGATAGATAGAGCAATGATGCAACCAAAGTACAAGAGATAGTCTTCTAATAGCAGCAGCTTCTCCTCCTCCACAAGTGCTCCACTCTCCCAAGAGTGTGAGAGAGAATAGAATGATGAAATGGAGTGCCTCCCGCACTCTATTTATACTTGACTTGACTTGCCTAATAACCTTTACTAGGTCGGCCTTAACTTAACCGCATAACATAATGCTGACTGGGCCAACACCCAATAGGGTTGTCTAATAACCCTTTGACCCACATGGACGACCCCCAATAGGGTGGTCTAATAACCCTTCAACCCACATGACTTATACAGGGCCGACCCCAACAAGGTGGTCTAATAACCCATCAAGTATAAGTTACGACACTTCCGTATAGAGGAATAATAACATCTCTATAGGAATACAAACACTTCCGTATACAGGAATAATACCATCTCTATAGGAGTACAATATACATATATGAAATGCATTCTAAAGTTACATATACATCAACAACTGGGTCATTCATGATTTTTGATAAATTTGGCAGGTTCAAGGTTTCAAGGAAAGGTAGTCTAGGATGAGTTGCAGGTGAATTTGTAGGCGGTCAAATATAGGGAAAATTTCTAGTTCTTGTATTTAAAAAAAAATTTGAAGGTATTCCCTCGTACATCCCTTGCAAAGGGTGAAACCCTTGAAAAGGATTTGATTGGTTTTGAAAGGGGTTTCCTCCATACATCCCTTGAGAAGGGTGTTGTCCTTGAAAGGGATTTAATTTATTTTGGAATGGGTTTCCCCCAATCGGCATAGGTTGGGATAGATGCAATTTTTTCCCTTGATTACCAAAAGGTTGGGAAGAACTATTCCTTGCCAGCATACCAGAAAATGGGAAAGCATTACTTTCTACACCAATATTGGAGGAGAAAGGATTCACACAGAAAGGTTGAAAGGAATTAATGGTTTGAGGATTCCATCCCACGAAAGGATTGGTTCCAGTTGTGGACCCCAGAGGAGGCCCACTTCCTAAGGAAGAAACTGAGAAATGAATATGTGCACCTCCTCAAGAATAAGCTCGGAATGGTGTAGATGTTCCCATACTAGTACAAAAAGAGATTGGGAAAGAGGTAGGTTGAGTTTGAGGAAGGATAACACTTGTCATCCCAAATGAAAAACTAACTAAAGAAGTAGTTGTTGAATTAAAATTTGCTTGGACAGAAATAGAAAATGGTATTGTTGAATTATTTACAATTGTATTAATAATTGAAATCGTTTTATTAGTACTACTCCATTTCAAACTAGGGGTATGGGTAGACACAATAGGAGGAGACAATCTCCCTAATACAATAGCCGAAGTGGGAGTATGAGGTTCACCACTTCCCAAAACTTGTTCAATATTATCCATTGGAAATCCTTCTAAGTGATTAAAATTAGTTGAAATAAACTCCGATGTAACTAAAACAACTACAAGGAGAGGTTCATTGATATCTAATAAAGGTTAATTATAAGTTCTAAGGAAACCTTATGTTTCAAGATATTCAACCCGAACTTGTTCTTGTGATGAATTGTTTTTTCCACGGGTAAAATTATTTTAGAAGAAACTATTGGTTCAAATGAATTAGATGTATTCAACCGACCCCTCTGGTTTGGAGGTGGAGGATCCACTCTTAAGGGTGATAGATTTTTTAATCATCTAGAACGACGAATCAAAGGATCGACCACACTTAAAGAGACAACAATTCTAAGGTCCAAATAGAAAAAAAGCAAACAACAAACCTCTAGAAAATTTCCTAAGGAGTTCATTCAAGAAAACATATAATCCTCCAAAAGATTTAGTGTGGGTTGACTAAGTCCCACAATAGAAACAACAAAGGTTGAAAGTAGTTATCAAATTCGGGCATGTTTCCCTTCTTGGTGAAAGTATTTTACTATAGAAATATGCAAAACACCCTCCAATGGTACTAATGCTACGCACTCAAGGTCTACTCAAGGTGTTTGCAAAACATCCTTTGCTAGCACCTGCATATGAATCTTATGACAAGATACTAAGGCTACCAATATGTAATCCACATCTGAGGTAATAGTCGTAGGTCGGATTCGTACGTATGGGAAGGGTAAATAATCCTGAAACTATACAATAGCACTTTATGCTAATGAAAGTCCCCGTCCACGTAAAACTCCTCGTTGATGCCCAATTGAGTATTGGAGAGATCTATCGGCAACTTAACCTCACACGTCCTCATTCTTAACTCCTTTTTGAGACGAGCTTCCCAACCACACTTCCTACAAGACTAGATTTTCCCTAAGGATTGGCCACTATGTTTAAAAGCTTAATCTATTTTAGGTAGTTTATGGTAATCCTATCTTAAAACACTAGCTTGAACTATTTGGTGAACACCTAAAAAGAAAAAATTTCTAATAAATTTTAAACCACTTATTCTATGAAACGAGAACTTGTACCAATTCTCATTTTTCTCTCTCCTAATTTTCGTAGCTATTTTTACCTTTGTTACAAAAAGGGTTGATACTAGTATCACACATTTTCATTTTGAGGCATTTTTTCGGGCCTTTGAATTATCTTTGTCGTAAAATATTTTTATTTCTATTTACAAGTGTGTTTTTAGAAATTTAACAAAATAACATACATTTATAAGCAATTTATAATGAAAAACATATTCATTTTGCAATTTTTTCTATAAAATAAGACATTTTTATGGACAAAATAAGACATTTTTATTGACAAAATTGTAAAAAATTCCAAAAAATAAAGGCATTTAAAATTATTTTCAAATAATTTTCAGATATTTTTTGTATAAAAATGATACTATTTCATATTATTTTCAGAAAAGTGACGATTCACATAAATTCAAAAAATACTATACCCTATATTTGTAAAAAACATATTAAACACATTGTGACGATTCACATAAATTCAAAAAATACTATACCATATATTTGTAAAAAACATATTAAACACATTATATATAGAAAATTTATTTCTAAAATAAAGTCTGAAAGTCAAAGCATTACTAATATATCTTATCAAAAATTTCCAAATTTAACATTTTCTTCAAGACATGAAACTGATTAAGAATATCATGCAGGCCAAATTCTTCATCGAAATTGGAATTTTTTGGAGCTTGGATTTTCTCAGGGACATCAATGTCCTCTTCCATTGGGTCTTCTATGTCTGTAAGATGCCCAAAGTGCTCCTTTCCAAACACCCCTCATAATGGGGGTTGAGGCTCTTTTGACATCTTTGCCACAAGTGTTTCACTAAACTGTCCTTTCTTCAAACCAAGTTCTTGTAGTTCATTTGGAAGAAGTTGAATATCATTAACTCTTTGCTTGATGTAATTTCATTGCAGTGGATGTGTTAGGAACCCATGTCTTTACTTTGTTAGTATATTGTTGTTGGAAGCATATGCTTTGTAAGTCGTCCCATAGTATTTGTTGATCCATAGTTTATATTATCCCATAGTATTGGACGCATATGCTTTGTAAGTCGTCCCATAGTATTATATGTCCCATGGTTTTGACTCATAGTATTGGCACCTAGACTTAGCCCATGGTTTGTATTGACACATAGTATTGACCCATGGTATTGGCGCCTAGACTTAGTATATAAGCATGTGTTGAGGCCTATGAAGGCACCGTGAAGTTAATTGTATTGAGCTTTCTCAAAGGAGGTTGCCCCCTCGAAGTGGCCCGTGATCAATATAAAAGTGATTCTGAGTTTTTTTATTTCTGATATCTCGTGTATTTGCATTAATTAATTATTGCAGGTTCTTCACATTTGGTATCAGAGCAATTTCTTGGGCTTGTTGGGTGGAATTTCTGCCAAATTTTTTTTTTTCGCATCTGTTACAGCTTCGGATTTGGGAATAATCCCTATCCGCTTAACTGTGGGAAGTACTTGGGCATAAGCCCTAAAACTCATTGTGAGGAGTACCACAGGAACCCCAAAGTAGCTGGCCCATTGAGAGGACCTACCAGCGAAAAGGGCAATGACCCCTACCTGATTTACTAGTTCCCACCCATGAGGTAAACCAAGAGCTGTTGTTTGTGGCAAAGCGGTTATCAGTTTTACCTGAGCCGTGGAGTGAGGGGTACTGCCCCAATACGCAAGCCGTCAGACAGCATTGGTGGCCAAGTGAAACCCCTGAACTGTTAGGAAGTCGCACATACTTGGGGTCCATATCTATTTTCATCTTAACTGTTGTCGATCACTAATGCGTCGTTTCATATCCAACCGTTCAGATCCATTCTGAAAGCCGTTCCAAATCCAGCCATTTTTAATCCATTTGGCGTCGTTTCAGATCTATCTGTTTCAAATCCCTTTTGAGCTGTAGCTGCTCCATTATAAAAAATAAAAAAAATAAAAAACCACTCCGTTTCCCTTGAAACTTTCAGGGAACACCTGTAATCCCATTCTGCATATTTCATTCATGAGGACCCTATCCCCAATTCTACTTCCCAAAGCCCGAAATCCCACATTTGTCTATTTTTAGGGTTTGCCATAACTTCCTCAGATTTCACCCAATCACCTTCAAATTTTACCACAGAGTTCCTTTCTGAATTCTGCTTCTTTGTCCCCCTCTGCCAATTTTTTCCCATCCTTTCACCCCGCTTCTAAAATCCTCATTTTTTGCTTCTCTGTCTATTCGACAGTGTCCAAAACCTAGTCAAAACCCAATTACCATTCAGATTTTTTCCCAAATCCAGATTTTCCTTTACTGAAGCAATTTATGTTTGTGTTTTTCTATCCATTTCCCGACAAAAAAAAAACTCTTGGTTGTGGTTGTCACCGGCGCAGGAGAAAAACCATGGAGGCGACACTTGCAGCCAAAAAAACCAAACTCCATGATCTGGATGAAAAATTTCTCTGCCTCCATCTTCAGCATTCAACCATGAACAATAACTGACAGCCAAAATATTTTGCAGCCACCGGGTTCTCTTCTTCCAGCAATTTTCGTGTGCCGAAGCTTGATTTTCCTCGCTTCAATGGTACTGATCCGACTGGATGGATATACCGAGCAGAACAATATTTCAGTATGCATAATACTTTTGATGTCCAGAAAGTTCCACTTGCATCCTTTCATTTGGAACAGGAAGCCCTTCAATGGTAACATTGGTACATCAAAGCTCATCCAGAGCCAAACTAGACAGATTTTTGCCAATTCCTTTTGCCACAATTTGGTCCTAGTGCTTTTGATGACTACGCAGGAGCACTCACTAAACTTCACCAAATTGGCACAGTGAGAGAGTATCAGATAGAATTTGAGAAACTAGCCAACCACACAGAAGGATTGTCTGATGAATTCTACAGGAGTTGTTTTATCAGTGGTCTCAAGGATGAAATCCGCTCAGAAGTCAAAATGTTCTATCCCAACACAGTGATGGAAGTCATAGGGTTGTCTAAGTTGGTAGAGGACAAGATCGCAGCTCAACAACGCTCCAAACCCACCTTTGTTCCCTTCAGAAATATGGGTTCCCAACGACCTCCCATCACGCCTGCTCCTCGAACAACTCCTATCAAGCATTTGTCTGAAACAGAGATGCAGGCACACCGAGAAAAAGGGATTTGTTATAATTGTGATGATAAATTCACTCGGGGACATAGATGTGTTCAACAAAAGCTCTATCTCTTGGATGTGGATTCTCTGCCTACCTCAGAACTTGGTGAAGAAGCTCTAGATATAGTAGATGTTCAGGTCGACATTCAGTGGGCGGCCTTCACTAACATCTCGAGGTTTTGGTGTAACGGTTCGTATCAAGATCATTATCAATGGATATGAAATTTCTTCCTTTCCGTAAGGATCATGCTATTGTTGTACCTAATCGCCCCCCCCAAAAAAAAAAATTAAGTCAAATAGCATAAAGAAGCATACTTTAAAACAATAAAATATTGAAGAATAAAAAAAACAATAAAAGTTGAAATATGCTTTCATACGTAATATGAGAAAGTTTATTTGAACCCCGAGAACAAATCTAAGACCTAATCTCCTTCTCTTGAAAATGTATCTATGAGATAATTAATCAATGCTTGTGGCTTTTGATAGATGTTTACAGTCACTCCTTTCAAATCCCTTTCCTCATATGTTAATTTTTAACCACGACATTGTAACTCAACAACTGACTATATTTTCCTCCATTATTTTCATTGATTAAAAGAGATTCATAAGTCTCATCTTTTGTCCAAGTTGAAAGATGCATGTTTTCAATATCACTCAGAAATGGATCGTTGATGGAGATACAAATATTAGGCTTTTTCCTTTAAAACTATCAATAAATATAATTGATTTATAAGTTCAAAAAATTGATAATATAGTTCAAATAGATTACCAATAAAGTTGCTTCCTTGTTTTTCCTTTACCCTTGAAGGATGTCAACAACCCCCCTAATTGTGTGTCTGGATGGAAAACAACAAATCTCCATAGTGGTGATGTTGTGACATTTATAAATCCTGAAACCACTTCATTGAATGATTGGTAAGTATAAGGCTCACAATCATAAGTAGTGTTTTGGATATTGTATCCATGAGGGATATCTGCAATCATTAGTGCATACTCCTTTTTAGGAACAAGATTTGCAATGTCTACACAGTCACCTAAAATGAATTTATATTGCACAGTGTCAATCCCATTCAAACTATAATGATCAAGTGTATCATCAAGTTCAACATTTGCAAGACTTTGTCTCCTTTGTCGTTCTATTTTGGCTCTTTGGATATGAATTTTGAAGGAATCTGGTACTCCATCTATACCCCTCTTTGGCATATTCAAATGAAAATTATCTCTATAAGTAATAAAATAGATATGAATTGAATTACAAAATAAATAAAATAGGATGTATCATATATCAACAAACCTTCTTGAATGCAACAAAAAATTGTTTTAAGGTTTCTATCGAGCTTGAGTCTAGATAGTTGCATTTGACATCATCCCAACTCTTCTCATTCAACATTATAACCATCTCCTCTTGTATTTTCATGTAGACCTTGTGACTAGACAATGAAACAATAAATGATGTTTACAATCATATATAATAATATAACAGAATACTTAGAACATAACAAAAATGTTAAACTAAAGAACAAAACATCATACCATAAAAAAAACATCAACTTACTTGTCAAATTTCCTGCATATTTCCTCCATGGATAATTCACCTAACTTTACCTGTGATAGTATTGTAGCTATTAATGTTTCATCCTTCACATCTTGTATTTTTCTCCAAGGTGTAATAGTCATGTCTTCTGGCAGGATCTTAATGTTAGTACCTGTCTTACCACCACTCCATGGAACAACTTTACTTTTTTCACTTTCTGATTTTTTATGCCAATATTCTCCCACAAGATAAATATATCATCAATCAAATCCCATGTTTTACCAACTCTGAATTCCAACTAGAAATAGGCATCTACAGATCTGAATGCATCACTTCCTTTGGCATTTTTTTGTTTCACATTATCCTCTTTAATAGGGATACCTATTTCTAGACAACATTGTCTCCGAAAACTTGCATCAACTCTAGATTTTTTCCCGCCACATATTTGCACAAATTCACTATGGATAAATCTCACCCTTTTAATAAATTTCATTGTCAACCTATATTCACTATATGTGTTATCATCCCATGCCAACAACTTTGCTTCTACATCTGTTAAACCAACATAAATGATGCATATAACTCTTTCAAAAATAGGGTTATTGGGATATTCTTGCATCAACTCTCTTCTTTCCTTTGCAAAATGATTTCCCCCAAGAACATAATATTTGTAATGAAAACATCTTGTTTCATCAAATTCATCTCTAGTAGGAACATCTTTCAGGTCAACAAGGACTAGGTAGTCAACCACATGTGCATAGGGATTGTGCCTCATCAATGCTTTCAAGTTGTGAATATCCAAGTGATGTAGTTTTCTAATTCTAAATTGATCCTTCCATTTTGTGGGTCTATAAAGTTGATTCACATTCAACTCAAATGTATGTCCATTGTTAACCAATTTATCCCTCTGCAATCGATCTCGAATGGAATTTTGTGTTGACTTGACAATGCCATCCTCTAGATCAACACATGGAGTAATGATTTCCCTACTGCCCCCAGAATTTTCGCTCTCAGATTTAGGAATAACATTGGATTCAGTAACAATAAATATCCATTGTTTTTTATTTGAAGGGGTTCCTTCTAAATCAACAATGCCTTCAATTAGGAATCAAAATACCCTCAACCATATTTCTTTTGTACGAGACTGTTTGTTACTCTTACAAGTAGGATTAGCAAGCTCATTTGCAACCATTTCAACATGTTCAGTTGGGCGAGATGAATATTTAAATATAACCCTTCTAGGTACTTGATTTGATTCTCGGATGCCCTTTCCTCTTTGTGATTGTACTTCTTCAATTTGAACATTTGAGGCTTGTTTCTTCTTCCTTTCTTATGGTCCCTTTTGAACAGTGGCAATAACGACATTCATAAGATTGTCCTCCATATAATAAATTCCATTCAACATTTTTGAAATGGACATGGAAAAATCTTGCAAAATAAAAGCATTATCATATTAAATGTATTACATTGTGATATCCAAGTTATAACAAAACCAATTTAAGAATAATGTGATCAATATTCAAACTTACTCTCCCGCTCTCAATCTCATGCACAATCCCTTGAGAAAATTCTGTGAAATTTTCTTGAACATTATATTTTGAAATCTTCAAACAATATCAGATTTTGGCAAAGGTACTGGCATGTTTCCCTTGTGCATAAACAATTTATGTACCAGGAATCACAAATATATCTCTCAACGGTCCTAATGGATGGTGACCTGATTGAATATATGGAAATGTAGAAGAATATAAGTGAATATTTTCTGGTTTGCCTTGATATTTTTCCTTCAAATGCCAATGATAGTCTGATATGTCTTCTTCTACTGCATGTTTCCATTCTCTAGCATTCTTCATTTTTAAATCATCAAAGTTAAAAAAAAATTCTTGAGGCTCAACATTCTCAGATGCCTCAATTGTTTTTTTCGATGCAATCATCGCCGCTCTTGATCTAGAAACATTGTGACAGATAGCTTTGATTATGTCATTCTCTCTATATCCAAAAGGTATAATTTTAAAATAGAATCAACAAACATTTAAATACCCCTACCCCTAAACCCCCCACACATATATAATAATTAATTTTAAAAAAAAATGTCAACTTGCTCTCTAACCCCTCTAAACTACATAATAATTTTTTTTTTTTAAATAAAAAACCTAAACCACCCCTGAACAATATAATACAAAATTAAAAAAAATAAAAATAAAACCTAACCCCCGTAAACTATATAATACAAATTTAAAAAAAATAAAAATAAAACCTAACCCCCCCAAACCATATAAATCAAAATTTAAAAAGAAAAATCAATTTACAAATATATATATATATATATATATATATATAACCTAAACCCACCCCCCTAAACTACATTAAAAAAATTAAAAAATCAAAATCAAAATCAACCCCCCCGTAAACTATATTAAAAAAAAATTAAAATCTAACCCTCTAAACTATATTGAAAAAAAAAAATCTAACCCCCAATACTATATTAAAAAAAAATTAAAATCTAACCCCCCCTCCCTTCCCCCTCCTCCTCGCGGCCCCTTCCCCCACCTTCCCATCCTCCCCCTTCCCCCCCTGTGCCCCCTTCCTCCTCCTCCCGTCGCTCCCACCCCCACCCCCACCTCCCACCTCCCCCTCCTCTCACTGCCCCCGCCCCCTCCTTTCCCCCTCATGCCCTGCCCTCCCTTCCTCCTCCTCCTCCTTCCGTCACCGCCTTCCCCCTCCTCCCCCTCCTCCTCCTCCCTTCTCCCTCCGCGAGCCTATGTACGCTTGCTTGGGCACCAATGGGACGTAGAGGGAGAAGGGAGGAGGAGGAGGAGGAGGAGGGGGGGGAAGTGGGTGCGGGGGGGAGGTGGAAGGGAGGGGGTGACGGGAGTAGGGGGAATGGTGAGGCGGAGGGGGAGGAGGGGGAAGTAAGGAGGTGGGAGGGAGGGGATGCGAGACCTCCACTCACTTGGGTGCCAAAGGGCTGCCTGTGAAGGCCCTCACGGGCAACCCTTTGGTGCCCAAGTGAGCCGACGGATCGTGCCCCTCCCTTCCCCCTCCTCCCCCTTTTCCTCCCCCTTCCCCCTCCTCCCGTCGTCCCCTCCCTTCCCCCTCCTCCCCCTGCCCTCCCTTCCTCCTGGCCCTCACGGGAGACCCTTTGGTGCCCAAGTGAGTCGACGGATCGTGCCCCTCCCTTCCCCCTCCTCCCCCTTTGCCTCCCCCTTCCCCCTCCTCCCGTTGTCCCCTCCCTTCCCCCTCCTCCCCCGCCGTCCCTTCCTCCTCCTACTTTCACCTCCTTCCCCATACTCCCCCTCCCCCTCCTCCCTTCTCTCTTCGCGGCCCATTGGAGCCCAAGCGAGTGGCCAAAAACCCATGGAGAGAGAAGGGAGGAAGAGGAGGGGGAGGAGGGGGAAGGCGACGATGGGAAAAGGAGGAGGGGGAAGGTGGGTGGAGGAGGGGGAAGGGAGGGGGCGGCGGGAGGAAGGGGAAGGGGGGAGTAAGGGCAAGGGTGCATGGGAGGAGGGGGTGCGAGGCGGAGGGGGAGGTGGGGGTGTGGGGTGCGAGGAGGAGGGGGAAGGAAGGGTGGGTTGTTTTAATTTATTTTTTATATAATTTGGGCGGGTTTGATTTTTTTTTTTTTTTTATAATTTTAATATAGTTTAGGGGGGGTTGATTTTATTTTTTTTAAATATAGTTTAGAGTGGTGGGTTTAGATTATATATTTTTTTAAATTTTGATTTTATTTAAGTTTGATTTATATAGTTTGGGGGGGGGGGGCGTAGGTTTTTTTTTTTAATTTTGTATTATATAATTTAAGGGGGGTTTAGGGGGGGCATGAGGAGAAGGGGCAAGGGGTCGGTAGTAGGGGGGAGCGTTAGGGGTTAGGTTAGGGGAGAGGTTTAGTTTTTTTTTAAATCTAAGTAAAAAAAAAAAAAATTAAACCCAGGGAGAAAGCCTTGCCTCGATTAATAGTACATGAATTTAAAAAAAAATACATTTAAAAAGTTATATATATATATATATATAACCTAGAAAGTTGTAGAGCCTCCTCTCTTGAAAGTGCTAGAAGCTCCTCTCTGCAATCTTCTCGTTCTTGTTGAAAGACCTTCATGAAAAATGTAAAAAAAACAAAAACAATAAAGCCATAAAATAAAATTGCCAAATTAATAAAGCCATAAAATAATCATTGCCAAATTAACAATAAAACTAACTAATTTATTAAAAACGGTAAAAACACTAACCTTGAAAGTGTTACTAAATTGCTCCAAATTAAACGATGAATAGTAGGAAATGTAAATGGTTTATATAGCCTAGATTAGGTTTACATTACTTGTTTTACAAATGTGGGATTAAAAAAATGAAATTAGTAAATGCATTATTATTAAATTTATATAAGATGGGTTTAGATGAAATATTACTAATGTTACATGTTTGGGATAGAAATATGTAATTAGTTAATACATTATTTCAAAGTATTTTATATCATAAATTCATTTTTTTTACTAGTTTTATGAATGTGCCAGAAATGTGCGCTTTAATTTTGTAGGGAATTTTGGAGGGAAAATTTTGAACGAAAATTTTGGAGGAAAGTTTTGGAGGAAAAATTTTGGAGGGAATTTTTTGGAGGGATATTTTCATTCTCATAGCTATAAGATTGTTGGTTGATAGTTGCACCATTCTAATTTTTGGTGAGGTCTATGGTAAAATTTTATTGTCTTATCTACTAATATTTATCTATAATTCTATATTTTAGTGAGAATTCATGGACTCATCTGAATTAAATTCCAATGTCAATGAAGAGTTGTATTGTTCATCTAGCCAAGATAATACTAGTGCAAGCAATGCAATCAAGCATGCTCTTCAAGATCTTCCTAATTATGAAGATTTTGAAGACACTAGTAATGAAGGGCAAGAATGTGATGATGATGAAGATCTTCCTCCAAGTGGGGATCCTAAAGACAGTAAGCAAGATGATGACAATTTTTCTCCCACCGAGGATTTTCAAGGCACCAATGATGAATTTCCTGAAAGCGAGGATTTTGATGGGAGTAATGATGCTTTTGCTGAGCATGCATATACAAATAATGTTGATGTTTTTCTTCATAGCAAGAATTCTAATGGGACAAATGATGATTTCCCTTCAAGCAAGGATTTTCATGGGACCAATGATGACTTTCCTCCAAGCGAGTATTTCAATGGCATTGATGATTACTTTCCTCCAAGTGAAGATTTCAATGGAACCAATGATGATTTTCCTCTGTGAGAGGATTTCAATGGCACCAGTGATGATTATCCTCTCGATGAGGATTTCAATGGCACCGATGATCATTCTGTTGACAATGAAGCCACCAATGATGAACACAATGATTCTCCTCCAAGTAAGGATGTTACAGGTACCAATGATGAAGACAATTATTCTCCTCCAAGTAAGGATTTTACAGGAACGAATGATGTTAATGTTGAATCTCAAGAGTTCCCTTTCAATGAAGAATTTAGTGGCACCGTTGATGGTCACATTGATCTGTCAGCAATTGATCAACTTATTAGTGATCATGACAATAATTTTCATATTGAATTTGGTGATGACATTTTCAATGAGGGGGTTCATATGCATCACAATGAAAACATTCATTTTAATGAGGATGTTGTTGCAGACGTAATGGTCCTGGAAAATCAGTGACACAATCCAATAATGAGCAGGATTAAGTGTAGGACTAGACATTTTTATGTCAATCCAAAGCATTCCAGTTATACAAGGTCTAGGAAAGAATTGCTCACAAGTCCAAGTTCAATTACTCATTTCATTTCGAGTGAGTGTTTCCACAAAATTTGTTTGAAAGGTATAGGCTACAATTATGCCTTGGATAAAAGGAAGATGTATTTATCGATGAACAAAAGTATGCAAAATTGATATTTAGTGGGGTGCATGATTTCTACAAGGATAGGTTATTATTATCGCGTTGGAAAAGTTCTTCTTTGTAGAAAGGCATTCAAACATATTCACTCAATTGGTAATCTTCGATTATCAAGAATCCAAACAAGACTGGAAAAGGATCCTACATTTTATTCTGACGATTATCAGGGATGAATCATTGGGCCATAAACACACATTGAAATATCATGGATGCATCATTTATTTTCCAAGCATGGAGAGAGTATTCCAAATAAAGAAACAATACACATTCCAGATAATTTCACAAGGCAATAAATCTACAACTTATACAGAGATTATGTAGGGACTTCATAAAGTGATTTTTTTTTTTTTTTGATAGAATAAAACTAGACTCCTAAGATTTTATGATGTGTACATAAAACCAAGTATTCCTCTTTCTTAAACTATTTATAACCAAGTATTAAAATGTATGACGTAATCTTAAGTGGCTTCATATCCTAGTGGAAGTAACTCCTCTCCAATAAAAAAAAATTACTACTCTTAAATTTCTTTTCATAAAAAATAACTTACCATAAAAGAGTAATAACGAACTTCCTACTAATCCTAATCTAACTTATCAATTTGAAAGACACTAAAACAATTTGTATGATATTCATAATCACTAAGTTTCACATGTGAAGATAACACCCGACATACAAGTATTCCCAAATATCTATTCTAAAACCCATACAACTCATGTCATTTAATATAAAATCAAAACATCCTTTCTAAGGCATAAGTACTTCATTTCATTTACTATTATCAATGCATCTAATCTAAAGCATACATATATTTCATTTTATTTTATAGTATCAATTCCTGAACATTATATAATTCTTTCCATAATGTGATTCCAAATATTTATTCTAAAGCACATGTAATAAACATTTTAACTTCCATTATTCATGCTACAATACAATGTCTTATTCAATCCATTGTATAATATCCAATCGTGAACATCCACAAATCTAATTTAAATTATAAATATAAAACATTTCTTAATGTCATTCCAAGCATTTATTCTATGCACATATTATAACCATTTTCAACTTCCCTTATTCACGCTATAATACTATATCTTATTCACTTCCATTATACGATAAGCAATTAAAATACTATATTAACTTCTAATGTAATGATAGGCTAATTTATAGAATTCCAAATAAATCAATAATAGGTAAAATCGAACGCACTATCTAATAACGTTATTAAGCTGAACTAATTAGTTTGTTAACGATCTGTTAGGGATAAATTACAGCCATAATTTAATAAAATCTTACAAAATAAAAAAAATAAATTAGATCGATTGCTCAATCGATTTGGGATCGTATCCACCAAATGACAAAATTTTTCCAAAGAAAAATAGGGTGGGTAGACTGTAATTTATCGATCTGGAATTTAGTTCATCAACTGGCATAGTTTTATAAGGGATTAGAATAGGTCATTATAAACAATAAAATCAACGGATAGCTTGGAGATCCCGTGTAGTTAGTAACGGTGGCGGCTGCCATTACTACACTAAATTAACTTTACGTTTCCACCACTTTCAATAATGAAGATGGTTTTTGCATGTCACGCTAACAGCCGAAACTTAATAACTAAGAGAAACATAATCACACCTGTGATATAAATCTAGCATGAAAGAGAGGGGGATCCTATACGATTTTCCCCGGCTTAATGGAACGGAGGTCCTGAATACAATCATAACTAGCAGTGAAAACAACCAGATCTCTATGGTTTCATAATGTTAAAAGTGTCAATTCTCCACAGATGTTGATTAACTGGTGGCATCAACTATTACGCTAATCTAAACCTTCACAGGTAGCATTTAACAAAGCGAATCCTAAAGCATGCCCAGCATATACACATACTAAGTATAATAATGCTCTTTATCAGAAAAACAATTATGGCTAAATTTTATTAACAACACAGGCACTCAGTTATATTTCAACCACTAAATGCAGGGTGTATGAAACTGAAAACGCGCAGAGATCTATGATCTATCCGCAGGGTAGTGTAAAAGTAGCCCAACGACGCAATTGTACAGAAAAATACATATAGCTGAGACACAGTAATACACAATCGTGCTACAAGAATTCATTTATGGAAGTATATATACAGTGATATGATTTGTAAAATGAGGAGATATACGACATAACTTAAACAATTGTTTCGTGATTCGTAATTGACAGTGATGCTATCTGTATTGTTTTAAAAAAAAAACAAATTGAAATCCACAATTTAAATGACATCTATGCGATTTGAACCCAGATTCGTTCTTGAAATATAGATAGCATCAGCAAGGTCTTAATTAAATAAATTGATAACCTCGCCTTAAATAAAAAAAAGAAATGGAACAGAATTAAATTTCGGTACTGTTTATATCGGTGTTGAAATTTAAAAGAAAAAGAGACTAGATAAGCATAAATGTAAGATCAGTAACAGAAGTTTAATTTTAGTCCAGAGACATTTCCAAATGAAAAACTGCGTAACATAACCCAAGGGTCGAGCTCTATAATTGGCTTATAGAGTCGATCTGGCACCGAATCCAAACCTGGAATAAACATTGCAATCGACCTGTATTCTAGCTATTCGAAATCGATTTGTTAACTTAAAAGACAGATCTCTGCCATCGAAAATGCAGAGTCGATCTGCTACAAATCCATTCCTGGGATAAACATTAAAATCGATACATTCTAATTTATCAAAATCGATCTGTTAACTTAAAAGACAGATCTGTGCCATCGAAAATGCAGAGTCGATTTGGTACAAATCCATTCCTAGGATAAACATTAAAATCGATACATTCTAATTTATCAAAATCAATTTGTTAACTTAAAAGACAAATCTCTACCATCAAAAATGCAAAGTCGATCTGCTACAAATCCATTCTTGGGATAAACATTAAAATCGATACATTCTAATTTATCAAAATCGATCTATTAACTTAAAAGACAGATCTGTGCCATAAAAAATGCAGAGTCGATTTGGTACAAATCCATTCCTGGGATAAACATTAAAATTGATACATTCTAATTTATCAAAATCGATTTGTTAACTTAAAAGACAGATCTCTGCCATCGAAAATGCAGAGTCGATCTGCTACAAATCCATTCCTGGGATAAACATTAAAATCGATACATTCTAATTTATCAAAATCGATCTGGTAACTTAAAAGACAGATCTGTGCTATCGAAAATGCAAAGTCGATTTGGTACAAATCCATTCCTGGGGTAAACATTAAAATTGATACATTCTAATTTATCAAAATTGATTTGTTAACTTAAAAGATAGATCTCTGCCATCAAAAATGCAAAGTCGATCTGCTACAAATCCATTCCTGGGATAAACATTAAAATCGATACATTCTAATTTATCAAAATTGATCTTATTAATGTAAAAGATAGATCTTGCCATTGAAAATGCAGAGTCGATCTGATACTTAACATAAACTAAAATCAATATAATTTGGTTAATTACAAATTGAAAAGTGCCCAGAAATTTCGATACACACATTAGTTAAACCTTTTCATTGACTTTCCATCGGACGAATTTAACTAAAACTTTCCAATAGTGCTAATCAATCTAAGCCTTGTATTAAAAATTTTATCTCAAGAAAAATAAGCAGAGAATTTAGTAATATTCAGAAAGATGCCTTGAAGATTCGTTAAAAAAAATCTTAGTCTAAAATAACTTATATTTAACAATAGTTACCTCTCGTTCCGCTGTGTATGATATTCTGAAGGTGGTACTGGTGTAAATCCTCGCTATCCTACTGCTGGAGATATTCAACCTTTCACCGGCGGACTTCTCGGTTAACCACCCAACCACTCTGGAAGTACTCTACTTCCTTCCAGACCCCCGAGCTATTTGGGTCGTAGAGTTCACACATATATTTCAAAAATCCAGCTTGGGATTCCCACCCACCAGGATTTCTCGCCAAACCCTTTAGCAACAAGTCTTTGAGGTAATTCAGAAATTACGACAATCATCCAGATTCTGGGTCCTTTTCCCCTTCCCAATGTCTTCCTTATAAAGGAAGACCTCCTAGGACACATGTCGCTTCATGCACAATTATATAATTATTTTTAAATTTAAAAAAAAACATTCACCCATCCAAGTGTCAGCTTTTCTAGTAGATGCACCTAAATCCCTAGGTTTCCTCAAGTTTGTCCCCCATATACTTTAGTTAACTCCTAGCTTTTAGTTGACTAGGTGTCTAATCTTAGGATTCTATTTTGCTCCTAAATAATGATTTCTATTATTTTAAATGCTCAACAAAACTAACTATTCATGTGCAAATGCCTAAAATATTTTTATGCATTTGCTAAGTAATAATCTAGAGTTAATCTTATAAGTTTTTATGCAGTTAAATTTAACAATCAAACTCACTAGGATCACGGTGCCACGTCGTTGGGCTCCTGGTTCCTTAATTTTAATTCCCTGACATGGCACCACTCCGTCGGGTCCAGTCATCCATGGTTTTCATTCCTTGGCATGGTACCGCATCATTGGGTCCTTCCGTCCATTATTTCCGTTCTCAACAGGGTACCGCACCGTCAGACCCTTCTGCCACCATCTTTCCGTTTTGACTTGCAGGAACTCTTGTAGGGATTTTAGGAATCGTTACCATCCATCCTCCGCCTACATGCTATCTAGGGACTAATGGCACTGAGGAGTGAGTCCGTTCTCACTGTGCACCCCTCAACTCATACGTGACCAGCTCCATCGTGGCCCACCTTGTACGCCCTCACGCATTCCTCTTGAGCAAGTGGATCAGTGCTTATCTGCTCATGCATGGTATTCTTGTCGGAAGTCGGCATCATCGTCGCCCCCCTTGTGTGTCATTTACCTGTACTCTACGACCCTTCATGTTCCTTTGTGTGTCTGTTGGTGAACCGTCTCACTTGTTTCTACACACACTTCTCACAACAAGTTATTAGTAGCACTGTCCTCAATAATCATCATCTGATTTCTAAATCTAGTATTGTTAAACATTTATGATTTATTCAAACTGCTCATTCATCTAATCAAATATACATTTCGTCGATAATTACATAATCACTGTATAGCTAGTCGTTAAGTATTATCCATCAACATAATTTTCCATAGTCATATCTAATCGTTTAACATATGCAGTTATTCATTTACATCAACAGTTCAGATACACATACTCAAAAATAAGGCCAAAAGGTTACTTAATTAATGTTTCAATCGGTCGGGTCACTCAGCAGGTGCCCTCAATGTCTACAAAAGTCTAGGGGCACTACATACACCCCTACTTATTTAGAACTTCGTCCTAAAGTTCAGAATAAAAATGGAAAAATACGACGCATCTCAGTTGCGTCCTCCC
This sequence comes from Larix kaempferi, assembly GCA_027924585.1. NCBI lineage: Eukaryota > Viridiplantae > Streptophyta > Pinopsida > Pinales > Pinaceae > Larix > Larix kaempferi. The sequence continues at coordinate 12,522,599 of BSBM01000924.1, forward strand.
AAGTCGCAGAGCTGGGACTATAGTTGTCCCACTGTACTTTGACTTGATCAATCACATGGTGCTTAAGCTAATGCATTCGGTGGTCTAAAATCCGGATCGGTTCGGCCATCACGGCCCTGTCATCCGTTATCTGCACATTGCTCAATTCAATGATATGTGAAGTATCGGGAACATAATGGTGCAATACAGAAATATGAAAAACATTATGAATTCTACTTAATGATGACGGCAAGTCAAGATGATAGGCAATCGGTCCTATCCGTTCTGGAATCCTAAAGGGTCCTACAAACCTAGGTGACAACTTGGCTCCCTTTCCAAACTTTATAGAACTCTTCTATGGTTTTACCCGTAGAAATACCCTATCCCCAATTTCATAGTTACGATCAGTACTGTGTGCATCCGCATAGCTCTTCTGGCGATCCTGTGCTTCCTTTAGTCGAGCACGAATCGTGACCATGTGGTATTCCATCTCTTGTATTACCTCAGGACCAAGTAATGTCCTATCCTCTAGTATATCCCAACTTATGGGAGTCCTACAAGGTCTCCCATAGAGAAATTCAAATGGAGCCATCATAATAGAACTCTGATAACTGTTGTTGTATGTAAATTCTACCAACGGTAGATATTCTTCCCACTTCTTCTGTTGATCCATTACATACATTCTTAGCATGTCCTCCAATACTTGGTTCACTCTTTCCATTTGTCCATCCGTTTCAGGGTGGTAGGTGGTGCTAAAGTTAAGTTGAGTACCAAGAGCTTCTTGAAAGCTTGTCCAAAACCTTCCAGTAAATACTGATCCTCTATCAGAAATAATTTTCTTCGAAATTTCATGTAGTCTTACTACTTCATTAATGAGAACTTGGGCTATCTCTGAAGCTTGATACGTGTTCTTAATCAGTAGGAAATGTGCACTCTTGGTAAGAGTGTCAACGACCACAAAAATTGTGTCGTGTCTCCTGTTGTTTAAGGGAAAACCAACTATAAAATCCATAGAAATAACCTCCCATTTTGATTCTGGGATTGCATGTGGTTGCAGTAATCGAGCTGGGTGTCGATGTTCTGCCTTTACCATTTGGCACTCCATACACTTCGCCACAAAAATTACCACATCCCTCTTCATACCATGCCAAAAGAACAAACGTTTCAAATCTGCGTACATCTTTTTTATTCCAGGATGTGCTCTATAGATGGTTCGGTGAGCCTCAGACAGTATTAAACCTTGAATTTCTTCATTATCAAGAACATACATGCGACGGTTATACTATAATAAACCATCCATGTCTAAAGAGTACCCTTCAAACTTGGGTATCCTCATCTACTCATTCTCCAACTCAGCTTTTACTTCCTTATACCATGTGTCCTCCTGTTGTAGTGTCAAGATCTTTTCTCTTAAGTTGGTCTTTAATGGTATGACAGAGAATATCCTAGGTCTACGACTAAGTGCATCTAGCACTTTGTTTAAGGTCCCTTTCACATAAGTTATGTCGAAGTCATATTCACTGAGTACTTCTGACCATATTCTCTGTCTTGCATTAAGGTCTCTTTGAGTGAAGATTTGTTGTAACCCACAATGGTCAGTCTTTAATTCAAACTTTCTCCCTACCAGATAGTGTCTCCATAACCTCAAAGCATGCATCACTGCAGTCATCTCCATATCATGGGTCGCATAGTTCTCTTCATGCGGCCTAAGTCTTCTGGACGTGTACACAATTACTCTTCCATCTTGCATCAATACACAACCAACACCATCCTTTGAAGCATCCGTGCACACCAGGAAATATTTAACCATATCGGGAACTCTTAAGATTGGTGCCATAGTCAGTAATTCTTTGAATTTAGCAAAGGCCTCTTCACATTTCTCCGTCGAAATGAAAGGACGGTTCTTCTTTTGTAATTCAGTAATAGGTCCCGCTACTCTAGAGAAGCCTTCCACAAAACATCTATAATAACCGGCAAGCCCCATAAAGCTTCGTACCTCATGTACATTTGTGGGTGCCGGCCAGTCCCAAATAGCTTCAATCTTGGCTGGATCCACATATATCCCTTCGTCGGATATGATGTGTCCAAGATAATGAATCTCCTTATGGAAGAACGAACACTTTGATAATTTTCCATAAAGGTGATTTTCTCTTAAACATTTTAAGACTATCCTTAGCTGTTCCTCATGTTCTTTCGGTGTTCTTGAATAAATTAGAATTTCATCTAAGAACACCTGCACAAACTTGTCAAGGTGTTGCCGAAACACACCGTTTATCAGGTTCATAAATACACTGGGTGCATTTGTTAAGCTGAAAGGTACTACGACAAATTCGTAGTGTCCAAATCTAGTTTTAAACGCTGTCTTGGGGATATCTTCATCCTTGATCCTCAACTGGTGGTATCCCGACCTTAGGTCAATTTTTGAGAATACCGTCGCACCCTTCATCTAGTCAAAGAGGTCATCTATTCTGGGTAGGGGATACTGATTTCTTACGGTCGCCTTGTTCAATTGACGGTAGTCAATGCACAAGCACCAAGACCCATCCTTCTTCTTTACAAAAATAACAGGTGCTCCCCAAGGAGACACACTAGGTTTGATCAGTCCTAAATCTAACAACTCTTGTAGTTGAATTTGCAATTCCTTCAATTATGGTACTGACATTCGGTAAGGAGTTCTAGCTATGGGTTCAGTTCCAGTTTTTAGTTCGATGGTGAAATCCAGTTCATGCTATGGAGGTAATACAGGTAATGCGTTAGGAAACACGTCCATGAATTCTGAGAACAAGGGGTGATTAATTACTTCTACCTTATCTCCTTCCTTGTTCAATGCAATCACCGCATACAATTGACACCCTTTTCTTATGCTCTTCTTCAGCTGCATAGCCGATATCATTCTCAAGGAAACTTTATTTTTCTTCCCAGTTAACATCCTCTTGTAACCTTCATCGTTGATGAAAGTTAGTTCCTTACTTTAGCAATCCATCACCGCTGAGTGTGCTTCTAGCCAATCCATCCCCAGGATTAGATCGTATGTACCCAATTTCATAACATAAAAGGATATTCTAGAAGAACATACTCCTAGGTCAACTTCACAGTTCTCTACCTTAAGACCCACACTCTGGACACTACCGGATGCCATCTCGATAGTGTCGAAATCATCTTGACTTATTGCCATCATTTTATTATTTTCTACAAATTTTAAGGAAATAAAACTTTCAGTATCTCCAGGGTCTATAAGTAAGGAAAATACATTACCATGTATCTTACCAGTAGTCTTGAGGATGGTGGACTGATGTTCAGCTTGGCGGTTGTTGACGACAGCGTGTATACGATGCGCTCGTCCTAAATCGGCTGCGGTAGTTTGTCGCGGTGCTTGGGATCTTTGGTTTCCCCGGTCATGCTGAGGACATTCACTTTGGAAGTGTGGTCCCCCACACCTCCAACATCCTGCTTTGGGCCCTCTTGTTTTGTTTCTAGGAGGTGCATCATTTTTTCTCAGTCCAAACTGCGCCGGTTTTGCAAAAGGCTTTGCATGATCATTCCATGGTGGCGGTTGGTATGGTGTTCTGTCATCTCTATTAGACCCTCCGTTGAAAGGTCTCCTTCCAAAATTCTTATTCCCATACTGATGTTTGGGTGCATGTGAAGGTTGACTTCCTCGGTTTGTACTCGTAAAGTTCTTATTCTGCAGTATCTTGCCGGGAAGCTCTTCTTCCGCTATGAGGGCCTTCTGGACCGCATCATGCAAAGTAGAAGGTGTCAAAATACGAACCTTGTCCCGGATGATTGGGTTTAATCCGTAGATGAACTTATTGACCTTTAATTTTTTCGTGGCAACATGGGGTGCATACCTTAGTAACTCCATAAAATGGATTTGGTACTCTTGTACTCTCCGTAGTCCTTTCTTTAGTGCATGGAAATCATTCAGTTGTCGCTCAATGAATTCGTCTGATAGGTAATGTTGACGGAAATGTTCATCGAAAAATTCCCAAGATATCTCCTCAAGTTCCAGACCTAGCTGAGGTCGCAAGGTCTTCCACCAAAGAAAGGCTTCCCCCTTCAGTTGTAGTATCACCATCCATACCTTCATGTTAGACGTGTAGTCTCTCAAAGAAAAACACATGGCCATGTTTTCTAGCCATGCCTCTGTGGTGGTCCCCTTAGTGGAACCCCAAAATTTAGGAAATTTCACCTTTTCTGAGTCTCGGTGTATGTTGACCGGAGGTGGCATCTGCGGTACTGCAGTGACTTGAGAACCAACGTTCTCGCGGTCAAGTCATGTCATCAACGCTTCCGTCATTCTGTGGTAGTTTCTCATCATTGTCATGACCTCGTCTGTAGGTAGATTAATGGTTTCCTCAGTTCTCGGAGGATTATCCACAGGGGTTGTCGGGGTTGGCGGGCGTGCAGCTCGTCCTCGCCCCCTTCCGACCCTTCCCCTGCGAGTCCTTTGATCCATGACGAAGTATGTCCGAAGGTAAAATACATTTTTATTAGTCAACAAAACATCATAATAATAATAATATAAAAAAATATTTAACGCGGAATTTATCTTGGTCCGAAATAAGTTTGACGTGGCTCTGATACCAAATGTAGGGACTTCATAAAGTGACGTTTTTTTTTTTTTTTTTTGATAGAATAAAACTAGACTCCTAAGATTTTATGATGTGTACATAAAAACCAAGTATTCCTCTTTCTTAAACTATTTATAACCAAGTATTAAAATGTATGACGTAATCTTAATTGGCTTCACATCCTAGTGGAAGTAACTCCTCTCCAATAAAAAAAATTACTACTCTTAAATTTCTTTTCATAAAAAATAACTTACCATAAAAGAGTAATAACCAACTTCCTACTATTCCTAATCTAACTTATCAATTTAAAAGACACTAAAACAATTTATATGATATTCATAATCACTAAGTTTCACATGTGAAGATAACACCCGACTTACAAGTATTCCCAAATATCTATTCTAAAACCCATACAACTCATGTCATTTAATATAAAATCAAAACATCCTTTCTAAGGCATAAGTACTTCATTTCATTTACTATTATCAATGCATCTAATCTAAGGCATACATATATTTCATTTTATTTTATAGTATCAATTCCTGAACGTTATATAATTCGTTCCATAATGTGATTCCAAATATTTATTCTAAAGCACATGTAATAAACATTTTAACTTCCATTATTCATGCTACAATACAATGTCTTATTCAATCCATTGTATAATATCGAATCATGAACATCCACAAATCTAATTTAAATTATAAATATCAAACATTTCTTAATGTCATTCCAAGCATTTATTCTAAGCACATATTATAACCATTTTCAGCTTCCCTTATTCACACTATAATACTATATCTTATTCACTTCCATTATACGATAAGCAATTAAAATACTATATCGACTTCTAATGTAATGATAGGCTGATTTATAGAATTCCAAATAAATCAATAATAGGTAAAATCGAACACACTATCTAATAACGTTATTAAGCTGAACTAATTAGTTTGTTAACGATCTGTTAGGGATAAATTATAGTCATAATTTAATAAAATCTTACAAAATAAAAAAAATAAATTAGATCGATTGCTCAATCGATCTGGGATCGTATCCACCAAATGACAAAAATTTTCCAAAGAAAAATAGGATGGGTCGACTGTAATTTATTGATCTGGAATTTAGTTCATCAACTGGCAGAGTTTTATAAGGGATTAGAATAGGTCATTATAAACAATAAAATCAACGGATAGCATGGATATCCCGTGTAGTTAGTAACGGTGTCGGCTGCCATTACTACTCTAAATTAACTTGATGTTTCCACCACTTTCAATAATGAAGATGGTTTTTGCATGTCACGCTAACAGTCGAAACTTAAGAACTAAGAAAAACATAATCACACCTGTGATATAAATCTAGCATGAAAGAGTGGGGGATCCTATACGATTTTCCCCGGCTTAATGTAACGGAGGTCCTGAATACAATCATAACTAGCAGTGAAAACAAGCAGATCACTATGGTTTCATAATGTTAAAAGTGAAAATTCTCCACAGATGTTGATTAACCGGTGGCATCAAATATTACTCAAATCTAAACCTTCACAGGTAGCATTTAACAAAGCGAATCCTAAAGCATGCCCAGCATATATACATGCTGAGTATAATAACGCTCTTTATCAGAAAAACAATTTTGGCTAAATTTTATTAACAACACAGGCACTCAGTTATATTTCAACCACTAAATGCAGGGTGTATGAAACTGAAAACGCGCAGAGATCTATGATCTATCGGCAGGCTAGTGTAAAAGTAGCCCAATGATGCAATTGTACAGAAAAATACATATAGCTGAGACACAGTAATACACGATCGTGCTACAAGAATTCATTTATGGAAGTATATATACAGTGATATGATTCGTAAAATGAGGAGATCTACGACATAACATAAACAATTGTTTCGTGATTTGTAATTGACAGTGATGCTATCTATATTGTTTAAAAAAAAAAAACAAATTGAAATCCACAATTTAAATGACATCTATGCGATTTGAACCCAAAGTCGTTCTTGAAATATAGATAGCATCAGCAAGGTCTTAATTAAATAAATTGATAACCTCGCCTTAAATAAAAAAAAGAAATGGAACAGAATTAAATTTCGGTACTGTTTATATCGGTGTTGAAATTTAAAAGAAAAAGAGACTAGCTAAGCATAAATGTAAGATCAGTAACTGAAGTTTAATTTTAGTCCAGAGACATTTCCAAAAGAAAAACTACGTAACATAACCCAAGGGTCGAGCTCTATAATTGGCTTATAGAGTCGATCTGGCACCGAATCCAAACCTGGAATAAACATTGCAATCGACCTGTATTCTAGCTATTTGAAATTGATCTGTTAACTTAAAAGACAGATCTCTGCCATCGAAAATGCAAAGTCGATCTGCTACAAATCCATTCCTGGGATAAACATTAAAATTGATACATTCTAATTTATCAAAATTGATCTGTTAACTTAAAAGACAGATCTGTGCCATCGAAAATGCAGAGTCGATTTGGTACAAATCCATTCCTAGGATAAACATTAAAATTGATACATTCTAATTTATCAAAATCGATTTGTTAACTTAAAAGATAGATCTCTGCCATAAAAAATGCAGAGTCGATCTGCTACAAATCCATTCCTGGGATAAACATTAAAATCGATACATTCTAATTTATCAAAAACTTAAAAGACAGATCTGTGCCATTGAAAATGCAAAGTTGATTTGTTACAAATCCATTCCTGGGATAAACATTAAAATCGATACATTCTAATTTATCAAAATCGATTTGTTAACTTAAAAGACAAATCTCGGCCATCAAAAATGCAGAGTCGATCTGCTACAAATCCATTCCTGGGATAAACATTAAAATAGATACATTCTAATTTATCAAAATCGATCTGTTAACTTAAAAGACAGATCTATGCTATCGAAATGCAGAGTCGATTTGGTACAAATCCATTCCTGGGATAAACATTAAAATTGATACATTCTAATTTATCAAAATTGATTTGTTAAGTTAAAAGACAGATCTCTGCCATCGAAAATGCAAAGTCGATCTGCTACAAATCCATTCCTAGGATAAACATTAAAATCGATACATTCTAATTTATCAAAATCGATCTTATTAATGTAAAAGACAGATCTTGCCATCGAAAATGCAGAGTTGATCTGATACTTAACATAAACTGAAATCAATATAATTTGGTTAATTACAAATTGAAAAGTGCCCAGAAATTTCGATACACACATTAGTTAAACCTTTTCATTGACTTTCCATCGGACGAATTCAACTAAAACTTTCCAATAGTGCTAATCAATCTAAGCCTTGTATTAAACATTTTAACTCAAGAAAAATAAGCAGAGAATTTAGTAATATTCAAAAAGATGCCTTGAAGATTCGTTAAAAAAAATCTCAGTCTGAAATAACTTATATTTAACAATACTTACCTCTCATTCCACTGTGTATGATATTCTGAAGGTGGTACTAGTGTAAATCCTCGCTATCCTGCTGCTGGAGATATTCAACCTTTCACTGACGGACTTCTCGGTTAACCACCCAACCACTCTACAAGTACTCTACTTCCTTCCAGACCCCCGATCTATTTGGGTCGTAGAGTTCACACATATATTTCAGAAATCCAGCTTGGGATTCCCACCCACCAGGATTTCTTGCCAAACCCTTTAGCAGCAAGTCTTTGAGGTAATTCAGAAATTACTGTTGATGTATATGTAACTTCGGAATGTATTTCATCTATGTATTTTATATATATTTATTGTACCCTTATTAGCAATGTGTTATTCCTCTATAAGGAAGTGTCGTCATGTGGATTGACAAGTGTCGCAAGTGTGCGTACTTGCCGATGGGTTATTAGACCACCATGTGTGGGGTCGGCCCTGAAATATATATTATATTTTGGATGTACCTAGCTAGACAAGTCGGCCCCATAAGGTCACTGGGCAAACAGATTAGTATAAATAGAGATCAGGTGATCTCTATTTAGATCACTTGGAAAAGTATCTCACTCTCACTCAGAAAGTGGTGCACTAGTGAGGAGGAGGATCATCTGCTACTAGGAGACTATCTCAGTGTATTTTGGTTGTGCTTTGGTTGAGCCATTTCTCTCTCTATCTCTGAGGAAGTTGTGGGGTTTTTCACCTTAGGGTTTTCCCCATGGAACTCTGTGTCTCTTGTCTCTCATGCTTTTGATTCTTGTGATGCTTGTCATGCTTATTGTGATTGTCATGCATTGATATACTGTATATGTTATTCTCTCAGTAAAGATCCTAGAGTATTGTGAATTAATGCTCAAAATTTAACATGGTATCAGAGCTAACCTGAGAAGAAGACATTTTGCATTGACGGAAACGTGAGTTTCTTGTTTATTGGGTTTCTCTCCATAGATTTTGGAAAATCAGTATAATAGATTGACTCTACTCATCAAGGCGCATCTATCTGTCCAATCAGAATTCAATTCTGAGCATTTTTAGATTTGGCCCTAAAAATTAGGGTTTCCACAAAAATAGGAATTTCTGAAATCTGAAGACATAGCTGGAAGATCCTTGCAAAAATCAAAGTTTAGAGCTTTGGATCGAGATTTTTGGTTGGGTAGATCTCTGGAAAACTCAAACCCTAATTCAGGGCTCTCCCTAGTGAACCTGGGAGGACAAAAAGGAAAATTTGAAGGGTAAAGCTTTGCTGATCTCAAATTCTGAATACACCAGGCTTATTAGCTCATCAAGGCACATCTTTCTATCCTTTAAGAAAATTGAAATTCACATTTTGAATTTTTAGGGTTTTTCCAACAAACCCTAATCCGGGACCAGATCCAGTTTTCTGCATTTCAAGTGGTAAGATCTAAATCTTTTCTATTTCCATTTGAAGTACTCTTTAAGATGTCTCACCACACCAAGATTGGGGATAATCTTGAAGGAGTTGATAACTTCCGAGCTTGGAAGTATAGGATTGGGTTAATCCTAGAAGAGAATGAGTTGGACTCATATGTAAAAGAAGACATCCCTATCCCAGAGGATGAAGAGGCCAAGGTATTGCATAAGAAGAACTTGGTCAAGGAAAAGAGGATCATTGCTGATTCCATTAAAGACCATTTCATACCCCATGTGTCTTCTCTAAAGACACCCAAGGAGATGTTTGACTCTTTGACCAAGCTATTTGAAGGGAAGAACATAAATCGGAAGATGACCCTGCGGAACCAATTGAAAGGAGTAAAGTTTCAGAATGGAGAAACCATTCAATCTTATTTTTCAAGGGTCTCCCAGATCAAGGAACAATTAGAAGCAGTGGATGAAATGGTGGAGAATGGTGAAGTGGTGATGACCACTCTAAATGGCCTACCCAGGTCATGGGATTCCTTCATTCAAGGAATTTGTGCAAGGAAGAAGTTGATCTCCTTCAACAGATTGCGGGAAGAATGCTCTCAAGAAGAAGCTAGGCTTGTGGATCGAGAAGAAAATATGGGAAATGAATATCAAGCTCTCACAGCACATGCCAGGAAAGGAAAGTCCAAGAAGGAATCATCTCATAAAAAAAGATCTTCACACCACCATTATCATAAAGATAAGAAATATCTCAGATGCTTCAATTTCAATGAGAAGGGACACTTTGCTTCAGATTGTCCCAAGAAGAAGAAAGACAACAACAACAAATTCAATAAGAAGAAGAAGAATAACAAAAGAAGATATCATGCTCATGCCGCTGAAGATGATGAACCCCCAAAGAGAAGGCTAGGGCAGAAAATGATAGTGATGATGACTCATCAAGTGAAGAAGAATATGTTCTAATTTCTGCTCTCATAGGTACTATCTCCCATGGTTGTAATGATTGGTTGATTGATAGTGGAGCTTCCAAACACATGACTGGGTTTAAGGAATCTTTTGTGAATCTATCTGAACATGAATCACCCCATAAGGTGAAACTTGGGGATGATTATCAATACCCAATCAAAGGAAGTGGTGAAGCCTCCTACAACCTAGATTCTGGAAAATCTTTGAAGATGAAAGAAGTCCTTTATGTACCTGGGCTCAAGAAGAACTTACTCTCCATCACTGCATTGGATGCAAAAGGTATGAGGGTTGCATTTGTGGATGGCCAAGTCCTAATGTGGCCAAAGGGAAAGAACATAGATGATGCAGTAGTGATTGGAGAGCAAGAGGGAGGTTTGTATAAATTGAAGGGACAACCTGAACATGCCATGGTACATGAATCCATGGAGCCAAGTGAACTTTGGCATAGAAGACTTGCTCATATGCACTATAGAGCACTTCCAATTGCAAGCAAGGCTGTAGAGGGTCTTCCTGAAATCAAGACCAAACATGAAGGTGTTTGCAAAGGATGTGCAAAAGGTAAGAACATTAAGAAGGCTTTCCCAAGCAGTGAAAGCAAGGCAAAAGACATCCTGGAAATCATCCACTCAGATGTATGTGGTCCTATGTCATCCAGTTCTCTAGGTGGGTATGTTTACTATGTCTCATTTATTGATGACTTCTCTAGGAAGACTTGGGTATACTTTTTGAAGAACAAAGATGAGGTGTTTGATAAATTCAAGGAATTCAAAACCTTGATGGAGAATCAAACTGACAAGAAGATCAAAACATTCAGATCCGATAATGGTGAAGAATTCACCTCAGGTGACTTCAAGAAGCTTTGTAGTGATTCAGGGATTAAGAGGGAGTTGACTACTCCTTATAATCCTCAATAGAATGGAGTTGCAGAAAGGAAGAACAGAACTATCATGGAAGCAGTAAGGGCAATGCTACATGACCAGGATCTACCTATGCATCTATGGGCAGAAGCAGCTAGAACAGTTGTATATGTGCAGAAAAGAACACCCCACAAGATATTGGACAACAAGACACCAGAAGAGGTCTTTTATGGTAAGAAACTTGAAGTCAGTCATCTCATAATATTTGGTTGTCCAGTATACACTCATGTTCCAAAGGAAAAGAGGACTAAACTAGATCCTTCAGGAAAGAAGGGTATCTTTGTGGGTTACAGTGAAAGCTCAAAGGCTTACAGAATATACTTTCCAGGGTTCAAGAAGATTGATGTCAGCAGGGATGTAACATTTGATGAAAACTCAGCATTCATCAAATCAAGGAAGGAACCTATCGAAGTTCATGAAGAACCTAAGGAAACTAGATTTCAAGACACTACCATGACTGAAGCAGTTCCAGAAGTTGTTCGTGAGTTTGAAGATCTGTAAGAACCTATAGATCCACCCCGTGAGGATAAATCTCACAAGAGGAAACCTGCATGGCCTAGAGAGCTCATTCAAGATGCAGAAAGATTTGGAATTCCAGAAGAAGAACAAAGAGCAAAGAAGAGAACCAGATCACATACCAGCTATGTTGCTTTACTCTGTGACATTATGAACAAAGAGCCTTCCAATTATGAAGAAGCAGCAGAAAAGAAAGAATGGAAGGATGCCATGGTTGAAGAATACCAATCAATAATGAAGAATGATGTTTGGGATGTTGTCCCAAGACCTCAAGAGAAGTCTGTTGTGACTTCCAAATGGATCTACAAAATCAAGCATGCTGCAGATGGCAGTGTAGAGAAATACAAGGCATGATTCATAGCTCGTGGCTTCTCTCAGAAAGAGGGAATAGATTATGAAGAAAATTTTGCACCTGTAGCAGGTATACTTCCATCAGAACAGTACTTGCCCTGGCTGCAGCAATGAAATGGAAAATACACTAGATGGATGTCAAGACTGCTTTCTTGAATGGTATAGTTGAAGAGGAAGTATATGTAGAGTAGCCACTCAGTTTTGAAATACATGACAGGGAGTCATATGTGTGCAGATTGAAGAAAGCCTTGTATGGATTGAAACAAGCTCCCAGAATCTGGTATGGTAGGATGGACAGTTTTCTATCCAGTTTGGGCTTTACCAAGAGTAAAGTGGATTCCAACCTCTACTACAAGGTTGAGGAAGGAAATCCTGTGATTTTACTCCTGTATGTGGATGACTTATTTGTAACAGGGGATGACAGACTGATTGTGGATACGAAGAGGAAGCTTGCTGCTGAATTCGATATGAAATATTTGGGAATGATGCATTATTTCCTAGGTATGGAGGTGTGGCAGAGTGCAGGTGGGATTTTCCTTGGTCAAGGGAAGTACATAGTAGATATCCTGAAGAGATTCGGGATGATGGATTGCAAGGCCATGGCCACACCTATGACATCAAATCTAAAGCTTCTATGTGATGCTTCATCTGAGCCGGTTGATATCTCTATGTATCGTCAGATGATTGGGTCCTTGATGTACTTGACGAACACGAGACCATATTTTTGCTTTTCCGTGAACACATTGAGTCAATTCCTGACAGATCTGAGGAGTGTTCATCTGGTTGCTGTAAAGCATGTTCTGAGGTACCTGAAGGGTATAGTGGATTATGGGCTCAAGTATGAGGCGAATAAAAAGTTTAACCTGCAGGGTTATGTTGATTCAGATTGGGCTGGCAGTGCTACAGATAGGAAGAGCACATCTGGGTGCTGCTTCAGTATGGGATCAGGTGTGATCTCTTGGTTTAGTAGGAAGCAGTCCTGCGTAGCACTGAGTACAACTGAGGCAGAGTATGTTGCAGCCTGTTCAGCTAGTTGTGAGGCAGTATGGCTACGGAAGCTACTGTCTCAGTTATTTGATCTCCCGTTGGATGCTACTGGTATCTTCTGTGATAACCAGAGTTGCGTGAAGTTGTCCAAGAACCCAGTATTTCATGACAGGTCGAAACACATAGAGATCAAATATCACTATATCATGGATATGGTGCAGAGAGAAGCTTTGAAGCTCCTGTATGTTGTGACGGACGAGCAGATTGCAGATGTGCTGACGAAGCCACTAGCCAGGGTGAAGTTCGAGTACTTCAGAGAGAGGCTTGGCATTCTTCAGATCGAGAACACTTCGAGGAAGAAGTGATGGACACATTTGCTGAAGCCATTCCAAGCATGTTGGAAGGAGGATCCTTCACATGGCTGGGGATGTAAGCGCTGGATGACAAGCATCAGGATGATGTTCTGGTTTTTGCTTGGATATGATCAGTTGGATCATTTTTATATATGTATGTACGCATCATGTTGGATGCTGGATATGATCAGTTGGATCATTTTTATGTATGTATGTACGCATCATGTTTGATGCTGGATATGATCAGATGGATCATTTATATGTATGTATGCATCATGTTGGATGCTGGATATGATCGGTTGGATCATGTGTATGTATTTTGTATATGCATCATGTTGGATGCTTGGACCATGTATCTGTATATGTATCAAGTGGATACATTGTATGATTAGGTAGATCATGTATGTTGATATGTATCATGTATTTGTATTTGTATCAGGTGGATATACTGTATGATCAGGTGGATCATGTATGATGATATGTATCAGGTAGATACTTGGTATGCATCAGGTAGATGCATTGTATGATCAGGATGATCATGGATGACGAGCTTCAGGATGTTGCTCCAGATGACATGCAGTAGGATGTTGCAGTGATGATGATCAGGATGATCATGTGTACATCAGGATGATGTATGGTGAGTATCAGGTTGATACTCTGTGGCCATGGAACAGGTTGTGCAGATAAGCATGTAATTTTTGCCATGGGAGATTTGCAGATGGTCTTTCGAGTTTTTTCCTATGGCATGTAATTCGTACCCTGGGACATCTGGCAAATGCTCTTTCAAGGTTTTGCTTGGGAGGACATATAATTTGTGCCCTGGGAGATTTGCAGATAGTCTTTCGAGGTTTTGCCTATGGCATGTATTTTGTGCCCTGGGATATCTGGCAGATGCTCTTTCGAGGTTTTGTCCTATGGCATGTAATTTGTGCCCTAGGAGATCCGATAGGTTGAGCTGTGTGCTCGTAATCAGTCCTGGGATGCTCATTCGAGGTTTTGCCATGACCACATGTAATTTGTGCCCTGGGAGATCCGATAGGTTGAGCCTTGTGCTTGTAATCAGTCCTGGGATGCTCTTTCGAGGTTTTGCCATGACCACATGTAATTTGTGCCCTGGGAGATCCGATAGGTTGAGCCTTGTGCTTGTAATCAGTCCTGGGATGCTCTTTCGAGGTTTTGTGGTGACCACATGTAATTTGTGCCCTGGGAGATCCGATAGGTTGAGCTGTGTGCTTGTAATCAGTCCTAGGATTCTCTTTCAAGGTTTTGTGGTGGGGTCACATGTAATAAGTCCTGGAGATCTGGACAGGATGAAAAAGGCCTCAGATGCTCTTTAGGGTTCTTGCTAGTCAAGAGACTCTTTTAATGTTTTGTGATGCACGTAATAAGTCCTGATATTTCCACAGTATGGCCGGTGATGATGAAGACCTGCGGGTGGTGGGCCTACATTCAGTATGAAAAAGGACTGGCTCTGTAGAACTTCCTATGACGAGTAGAGTCAGAGATTGGTTGAGATAGCAACAGCAGTGACGATGATGATGACGATGCATCGATGACGATGATCTCGAGAAGAAGACTTGTCTAGCAGATCTGTGTTGAGAAATACCTTCCTAGTTAAAAGAGAGTGTTGATGTATATGTAACTTCAGAATATATTTCATCTATGTATTTTATATATATTTATTGTACCCTTATTAGAGATGTGTTATTCCTCTATAAGGAAGTGTCGTCATGTGGATTGACAAGTGTCGCAAGTGTGTGTACTTGCCAATGGGTTATTAGACCACCATGTGTGGGGCCGGCCCTAAAATATATATTATATTGTGGATGTACCTAGCTAGACAAGTGGGCCCCATAAGGTCACTAGGCAAACAGATTAGTATAAATAGAGATCAGGAGATCTCTATTTAGATCACTCGGAAAAGTATCTCACTCTCACTCAGAAAGTGGCGCACTAGTGAGGAGGAGGATCATCTACTACTAGGAGACTATCTCAATGTATTTTGGTTGTACTTTGGTTGAGCCATTGCTCTCTCTATCTCTGAGGAAGTTGTGGGGTTTTTCACCTTAGGGTTTTCCCCACGGAAACTCTGTGTCTCTTGTCTCTCATGCTTTTGATTCTTGTGATGCTTGTCATGCTTATTGTGATTGTCATGCATTGATATACTGTATATGTTATTCTCTCAGTAAATATCCTAGAGTATTGTGGATTAATGCTCAAAATTTAACAATTACAACAATCATCCAGATTCTGGGTCCTTTTCCCCTTCCCAATGTCTTCCTTATAAAGGAAAACCTTCTGCGACACATGTCACTTCATGCACAATTATATAATTATTTTTAAATTTAAAAAAAAACATTCACCCATCCAAGTGTCATCTTTTCTAGGAGATGCACCTAAATCCCTAGGTTTCCTCAAGTCTATCCCCTAGATACTTTAGTTAACTCCTAGCTTTTAGTTGACTAGGTGTCTAATCTTAGGATTCTATTTTGCTCCTAAATAATGATTTCTATTATTTTAAATGCTCAACAAAAATAACTATTCATGTGCAAATGCCTAAAATATTTTTATGCATTTGCTAAGTAATAATCTAGAGTTAATCTTATAAGTTTTTATACAGTTAAATTTAACAATCAAACTCACTAGGATCACGGTGCCGTGCCACTGGGCTCCTGGTTCCTTAATTTTAATTCCCTGACATGGCACCACTCCATCGGGTCCATTCATCCATGGTTTCCATTCCTTGGCATGGTACCGCATCGTTGGGTCCTTGCTTCCATTCTTTCCGTTCTCGACAGGGTATCGCACCGTCGGGCCCTTCTGCCACCATCTTTCTGTTTTGACTTGCGGGAACTCTTGTAGGGATTTTAGGAATCATTACCATCCATCCTCCATCTACATGTTATCTAGGGACTAATGGCACTGAGGAGTGAGTCCGTTCTCACTGCGTGCCCCTCAACTCGTACGTGACCAGCTCCGTCGTAGCCCACCTCGTACACCCTCACGCATTCCTCTTGAGCAAGCGGATCAGTGTTTATCTGCTCATGCATGGTATTCTTGTCGGAAGTCGACATCGTCGTCGCTCCCCCTGTGTGTGATTTACCCGTACTCTACAACCCTTCATGTTCCTTTGTGTGTCTGTTGGTGAACCGTCTCACTTGTTTCTACACACACTTCTCACAACAAGTTATTAGTAGCACTGTCCTCAATAATCATCATCTGATTTCTAAATCTAGTATTGTTAAACATTTATGATTTATTCAAACTGCTCATTCATATAATCAAATATACATTTCATCGACAATTACATAATCACCGTATAGCTAGTCGTTAAGCATTATCCATCAACATAATTTTCCATAGTCATAGCTAATCATTTAACATATGCAATTATTCATTTACATCAACAGTTTAGATACACATACTCAAAAATAAGGCCAAAAGGTTATTTAATTAATGTTTCAATCGGTCGGGTCACTCAGTAGGTGCCCTCAATGTCTACAAAAGTCTAGGGGCACTACAGATTATGTTCAAGGTGGTCAAGGAAATTACAACTTCATCAGATGTGCATATTTCACAAGAGTATGGAAAAAGAATTTCAACAACGTATGCATTCCAAAGAGGTCAAGGATGGGGGTCTACAGTACATTTGCTTCTCTTAAAGAAAGAAGGGATAGATCAAAAGGGATAGAAAGAGGTACGTTTACAAAATTGTTTCTTTTTAGATAAATGTCAATTATTAAAACTAGTTATCAATATTTTTTTGTTATGTTGTTTATATATTCCATAATCAATGCACTGTAAGAACATCGCAATCAACAATCAAATGAACAAAAAAAGTTGTACAAACATCGCAAGAAGTGTTATGATGCTCCACATAAGTATATGGGTTTGAGAATTGATGGCGTGGATCAGAAAAAAACACTCTTGCCACATTTTGTCCGTGCGCCATAGAATTTAAAGGAGGAAAATTTCATTCAGTTTCACTTGGTTGGGTGTATGGTTTTTAATGGTGAAATGTTTCCAAGGGTTTACTTTACAGCTCCAAATATTCACAATGATGCAAATTTGACCATCACCATTATTCACCATGTCCTTACTCATTTGCCTGGTGTTTTTTATGAAGTTCTATATCTACAATTGGACAACACAAGCCGAGAAAACAAAAATTAGGTCATGTTTGGTTATCTAAGCATGCTTGTTGAATTGGGAATTTTTAAAAAGGTAAAAGTTTGTTTCCTTCTTGTTGGGCATACGCATGATCATATTGTTCAAATGTTCATCCATTTTGCAAGGACATTGAGGAGGAAGAAATTCGGGATCCTACCATCATTGATTGAAATTATAAGAAAAGCATATCATCTAGATCCTATTGTACAGAAATTGGAAGAAACTGTTGGCATGAGAAGATTTATGTTTGGATTGCATGGTGAAGAAAGGTGCATTCAAAAATTTAATGACATTAGCTTTTAGCATCAATTTCGTATAAAAAATGTTGATGGAAAAACACTCATGTGGGGCAAGAAGTACTCAACTAGCACAGAATGGGGCCTTCATCGCATTTGGCATTTCTGAAATTCGTCCCAGATCATCAAATGTATGCATCAAATTTATTGTTATTGCAATCATCTACAACGATTCATAATGCAAGGCGACATGGTAGATATTTTGATTCTTCTCAATGCTTGAAAGAAATCAAAAAGTCTATCGAAGATACATATGAGTACTTTGATGTCGTTGATTTTGTTTGGCGGGAGTCTTTTTTCATGGAGCTGAGTGACATAATTTCAAACTCTACAAATGGAGATATATATTTGAAGTCTCCATTTGCTTGGCCACAAAGTTTATCAAATGAAAACGAGGTAACAAATGTTGAACCTCAAGGTGTTGAGTTTTCTCAAGTAGAGGAAAGAGAAATGTATATTGGCTCTAGAAGATCATTCACAAAGTGTCGAGAGATGGAAGACCTTTACAGGGGCTCAGTACAAAATATCAACAAGGGTTGCATGATTGCAGTTTTGGCTACAGATGATGCACGTCATTCTCCATTCTAGATTGCAAAAGTTATAAAGGTCAATAAAGAAAATGGAGAATTGGTATCAGTAGAAGTACATTGGTATGCAACAAATACACACCCATTTGATGGTGTGTACAAAGCAAAGATGGTGGTTGAGAAAAAGGTTTGCAAAAAGAGAGAAAAAGAAAGGGTCAAAAAATAAATCACTGCCACATTGACATCTTGAAATTAGAGGAAGTTGATATACTTGTTTATGATTTCAAGTTGACAAATAAAGACACTCTTCACTCCAAGACTAGAGAGATTATCAAGAGGTTGCTACCAAAACAAGAAGGTGCAAGATGGGAGTCTATTAGTCCAAGCCATAGATCCTGAAGGAATATGACATCTGAAATGATGGGCATAGATGTAGTCTCAAATGGTGCACCCATTGATAATAGAGAAGAATATGGGTCATCTACATCTTTATCCAGTCCTTCATCTGCAGAAAATGTAGATTCTAATGGGGTGTCAGAATCCATGGATGAATTTGAATAATTTCACATGAATCATCTTAGATGTTTTTTATTAGTATGATGTTTGTAATTGAAACTCAGAAGGAATTTTTGAATATTTATATGAATCATTTGTTCTTGTATGGTCTAATATATTATTTCATTATGAATCGCCTCATAATTTTTTATTTTTTTTAAGGTTACAGTGGTGAAATTATTTATGATTTTTTTTCTTTAATATGCAAGTTTCAAAAAAGTCATAATTTATCTCTTGAAGAATTTTTTTTTTTCCAATTTAGGGGTTGATTTTACAGTTTTTGTAAACAACAGTATGGGATATTTATGCCATGGCTCTATTTTTTACCCTTAAAAAAAACGTCTATACTGGTATCAACACTTTTCTATTTGGGGGGTGTTTTTGTTTTTCTTTTTTGCAAAAATCATTGCGTTTATGGCTAGAGTTCTCGTTCATAGTATAAAGTTCTCATTTCATAGTATAAGTTGTTTTTAATTAAAGGGTTCTTTTTAAGTGGTTGTGATTAGTCAAGGGTGATGGAAGGTGAAACTTGTGATGTTTTAATGAATCAACATGGAAAGAAAGTGCATTTAATATTACATTTTTTTAATACTAATAAAAGAAAAAAGAACTTCTATGAATGTAATGCATGATTGCTTCTTTTAAAGGAAAATTCAAAATATGCAACTCACTTTTCTTTTTATTTTATGATGACAACAATGCAAACACAAACTTTTCTTTTTCTTTTTAAAATGAAATGAAATGAAAAGAGAAAACTAAAATCCTACGAATAAAGTTCTTTTCTTTTAGATTGCATCCAAAGAGAGAAAATTACAGACTTATACAAGCTATTCTTTCGTTTTTCAATGCACACATCAATGCACAAAGAAAATGAAATTCTTTATATAACCTTAAAGAAATTTTATTTGTTTTCTAAAAATTAAAAAGAATACATCTGCGTTTTTGTAATCTTTTATTTATAATCAATATATGAAAACTGAAAAGATCCAGTAGGAGTGGATAAAACATAAAGACCAAAGTTCCACTAAAAAATCAAACTACTTTGATAAACAAAAGGAAAGTTTGGCTTTTGGAAATATTATGGGTATTAACAACAAACCTAAGACAAAAATAGATAGATATCAACCCAGCAATCGAGCCCTGATAGACAAAGACTTGTTAAAAAATTGCAAACTATTGAATACACGACTCTCAGAATCGTAGACCGTGTATTTTAAAGGAATATGTGACTTTCAATGAAGTACCCCACATATTCAAAGGAAAACAATGAAAAAAGAAATGAGCGTTTCTATAGGACTAATACGCGTCTGTATCTATGCACCAGTAGCGTATAAGGTTGGGAAAAGTTACAGAATTAAAATTTCACTAAAATATCAGTTTTACAAATTTATAAGGGTTGAAAGGTAAAAGATGTCTTAGAATGAAATCTAAACTACCCTATGGAACCAACAAGAAACCAAAAAATTCAAAAAGAAACTCATAAAGTCTCAAAATACCCTAAATAAAAAAATACCCAAAACAAAAGAAAAACCTAGCGGAGATGTCTATTCTGTGATGGGAAATAATTCCCCAACAATTGTTGGGTGCAGTTGTTGCAGAACAAAAAGATAAAAAAACCCTAATCTTGCAACTAAGAAGGGTTTTCTTTTTTCTTTTCAAACAAACAATTAATCCCTAAGGGTATTAAAATATACACCTTGTTCCCAACGTTTGTAGTAGAATCTTCTAGTCTTCAGCTTTGCGCCTTCACTTTAAATTCTTGTTGCAATTCCTAAAATAGAAACAAAAGAAAGTGAAATCATAACAATAACCATGAAAATTATATAAAGAAACTTACAAAATTAATAATTTTCGTTTCCAAATGAACTATGATTCATAAACACGTCAACACATTCAATATTGGATAGGAAAGAGTTCATTTATATATAATTAATGATAGCAAAAAATTACATAAAACAAATGGACTTGATATGTTGCTACTATTTTGAAACTGAATTATGGGCTCTTCCTCCCAAGTCACCTCAAACACTCCAACTCAATTTTTTTCCCCCAACTATGCCCAAAATTATTTAGCATAATAAATGAATGGAGAACATAATGGAAAACTAGTGTTCCATATAGAATGATAACGATGTTGCAGACTGGGGATAAATGATTGTATGAATAATGAGGGTTTCTTCAAGAAACCAAGATAACACAATGGTTTCTAACCTCTTTTTCTTTCTCCTATTCTCTTTTAATATCTTGAGGAGAAAAGTTAGGGAGTTAGATGAAGTTATTCATGGGATTTGGGAAGTTAGGAAACGATCTCATCCGAAAAAGATTCTGTGAAAAAAAATTATTTTAATTTTTTACCCTCGTATGGATACATAAGCGAGCTACAGCGATAAAAGTCGCATATTTACTGAAATACATCGGTTTTGACAGGTAAGTCATGTATTTCTTGAATTATAGGGTTTTTTAAAGGGATTTATTCACGATAATGGATGTCCAATATATTACAAAGGAAAAAGGGATGTCTACAACTCGGGATAAGGATAAGATCGACCACTATAACGTCTTAGGATAAACAGTGGAAAAATACACTATAACAAGGATATGTCCTTGTTCCTCATTCAACACTGAGACTTGCTTTCCTTTCCCATGGATTTTTTTCCATGGATCTAAATCACAACTACCATTCACACACTAGAATTCATCATTCCTCGATTAGTAGAATTTGTATGGACGCTCGATCATTATCATAAACCACATGAAAAGTCCACACATTGGAATGTTTTATTCCTTTAGTGACAAATTTTAGGTGAATGGAATTTCTTTAACCATTCTCATAATTACTTACTCATAAGTTTTTGGTTCATATCCTGCAACTTCCCTAACCATACAAACACTTTCCCACAATGATGATTCACCATAACCTTTACAAGTTGCATGTCCTTACTTGCTATCCTATTCAATACCTTTCCGACCATTCTTGTATGGAATACAATATCCATATCCAATAATCAAGAGCTCCCATGGCTCTTCCTTGCAATTCAAATTTCACACATTATTCATAATAATACTTTGGATTCATTTTATCCATTCAACAAGTTTTCCCACATGTTAATATAAATTATCATAATACTATCACTTGATTATCCATGATAATCAACAAAATTATCATGCTACCAAGAATCCAAGTTTAATCGGTTTGATTCTTCCCATTTCTAGCTAACAAGCAATTTTATCATGCTTTCTTTCGTAACTATGGCTCCACTTTATTGTGAAAGCACCATTACCATCATATTCACTCATTTTGAGTCACTAGCACCTATGGTACACTCCTACACCATCTTTCAAAACGTTTCCAAAATTTTGGCTGCTTTGGAGGTCACCCGCATTGAGAATTTCTTGCTCAAACAAGCCTAAAGGCTCTACGATGCCTGATATTGAAACAACTCAAAAATCGTTTCAAAATAAGAACCTTCCATTTGATTCTGTTGTTATTTAACTTCATTACATTATTATAAATTCACAAAATTAATTTTCATGCATTCTGTGAACTACCCTTATTGACATTTTTTTTGTCGAATCAACGCTATGGGCACTTTTCTACTCAAATCTCAGAAACATATCAATCCCCCTTTTAGATTATGGCTATGCATCATTGTTCTTATATGGATAAGCTTTCCAATTCCTATATTTATGATTCATTATGATCTCAAAGCTTAAAGTTACAACTATCCAAAACTGCTAATTTTTTCCCAATCATGCACTTTTCCATGGGTAGAATTAGCTTTGGTGACCAACTTCAACAAATTGTATAAGAAAATATAGAGAGAAATAGAAAAAAAATTCTATTGGTAGATGATAATAATCATAACAAGGATCACTCACCAAACTTCATATCCATGATCCAATGCCCCATTTAACTTTTGTAAATTTATGAAATTGACTACTTTTGCACTTTTGCACTTTTTCTCATTCTTCGAATTTTTAGCAAAACTAGCTATCTCCAAAACCAAGAATTTTTGGAAAAAAATTCCTGTAACCAAATTGATCTATTTTGATGAGTAGGTGAAATGTCAAGTTCATAAATTATTCTAGCTTCAACATCTAGGGTCACTTTTACCCCTTCCAGGCATTCTGAAATCCCCAAAAAGTGCTCTGAAATAGTTGATTTTGACCCTCTTTCACACCCCGACTTCTCATATTTTGGAATTTGGCTCTCATATTCCAAAAACATTTGATTTCCTGGTCCAAAACTATACCATATCATTTTCAGCTTGAATAGGGCCCATATCGGGTCTCTGAACACTTCTCTTTGCAACTCACTATTTTATATTTTCTATCAAATTAAAGTAGAATGAGCTCAGGCCTCTCCGTAAAAGTTTTGTACTCTTCATCAACATATCATCGGATTTGTCCCATTGATACATGTCCATGATACCATCGCAACAAACCCCGAAATGGGACCCCCAATGCAACACTCCTGATACACTTATTGGACCCACCTTGTAGGAGTACCTCCTGATATACCTTTTTCAAATTGCTGATGAATTTACTCTGATATCATTCTATCAGAATTAACATGTTGGTACACCCTCCAATGTAACTATTTTTCACCTCCAATAAGTCAACCTCAACAACATTTTATCGGGCATGCTATATTGGGGCATTTTCAATGCTCTATGAGGACATTCTCTAATGAGGCATCTTTGATAACACTAGTTGGCCACACCATCAGACCCACTCTATCGACCCTTCTATCAATGCCTATGTCATAGACCTATGATTTCACACTTTTGATACAACATTAGATTTGGTCCATCGAACCTTTACTTTGATCACTCTATGGATTTCCTATGATGCATTTTCGGTATACCCTCCCAATAATGGAGCACCAATGGGGGATATTCCCATTTAAAAACTGTGATGTGATAGAATACAATATATCATTGGATGTATGTGATCGCTTACTGCATTAAACTGATTGATGAATTCCTACATCCCTAATACATGCTATTTGGTAGACTTCTCAAACCTTAGACATTGGGCTACCTTTGTTGCATAATATAACTCGAATTCTTCGTTGATAGTTCTATCAATTATAAAAAAATTCCCAAATTTCCTAAGCCAATACCATTCCTTATGGTAGATTGTTGATTTAACTCATGGCTTTAGTAAAATAATATCTAACAATTAAAACCACATAATTCCCATAGAGACATTTCATCAAACACTTATTATGCAATCTCTAATGTATGCCTGTAACAGTGTATTGTGGCCCATACAGCCTTGGTGTCCTATCCAAGAGCTTTGATACCACTCTGTCACACCACGATCCATCAATTTAACCAATAGAGGGGGACATGAATAGATTCTAGGATTCTAAATTTCACCCCATGGGCATAATACTATATTCATAATAATAAAATGCATGTGTAGATACATAAATAGAAAACAAAGTGGAAATAAACTCTATCCGCACACGCATGTGGGCGTTCACGTGTGCGCACACACACAGACACACAATGCATAGACAACATATTCATCATATGAATAAATTAAAAATCATTGCACAGTCATATACAAAGAAAATACTTATCCTTAAACAAATATCTAAGCAATTGGATATGTAAGAGTGATTTTCCACCCAACCATAGGCACTTTGTTTAGTATATACTCTTTCTACTGAGAGCTCACCCCCAATATGGGATATAATGAGGCCACCGTGGAAAAAGGGAACTCCCACAAGCTTCACTCTCTTAGTGCACAACCCATTCTGCTCTTAATTCTTAGCCAAATGCTCATCCATATCTCTACAAGAATTTCACTCAGCCATCGCAATATTGGATCCAAACATACCTGACCCACACAACACTTTTCTAGGCTTAAGCATCCCCTTCACCAATCTATGGTTCCCTTGAAATATCCATCTTTCCAAGTGCTTACTAGTGTGCGCATATAAGAAGGACTCCAACATGTTGTATGATGTTGGAGAACCGCTTGTAGCCTTAATTTGTGGCTTCCCAAGCATGCAAATGTAGAAAAACTCAATGGGTAAAAGCGCCTATATTTCCCAACCTTTATGCTCACCTAAAACCATCTCTTTTTCCCTAAAAATGCATCTGTGTATCTAAATTTGAATTCATGGGTTTGCACAGTCTGGTAATTGGTAATGAACAAAAAAAAGGTAATTATCGGTAGGGTAGACATCTGTTGGTAAAAATATGCATAGTGAAGAATGGACAATAAACTCTCAAAAATATGAGATAATCGTGGAAAAGAAAAATGACATAACTTTTGAACATGGAAGAGAGGACTCTTATAATACTCATGGAACTATATTCATCCCATGCTTCCATAACTACATAAGAACACTTTCCCGACCAACCTAACACATGCATTCAATGATTGGGTGAAATAGTAAAAAGGAATTAATTGGCGCATTGAAAGAACAGGAAAGCAATGGGGTGATTTCTAAGGTTGAAAGTTGGAAATAGAGGATTTAATCCTCCATAGGCCCCATTTTCTCTTCCCCTCTAGTGGAATCATATCCCCTCTAGTGCTCTTTACACAACCATCTTTGACCATTTTATTAAGTTCCAACATAATATTTACAAAGCATTCGAATTGCCATGATAACCCAATCACACAATCCATATAGAAAATATTTACGTCATTCTTTCTTATCCATTCCCTAGTTTTGACTTGGCCTTGAGCTCTACACTAGAAATTCATACTAGCATATTTACATCATTTACATGATTTGATTTAATGTATTCCAAGTCAAAACTAGGGGTATGAAAACATGCAATCCTTCCATGTTAATCGCATTGTATGTATTTTAATCACCTGGTTAAGTATACTTTCATATAAATAAATATTATTTATCACTTTTGGAGCACTCACTTTTGCTAGAAAAGTTACCTTTGATCTCAATTAAAAACCATAAACCCCAAAATGAAACAATTTTTCTAATAGTAAGCAATAGAAATCAAGGTACTTTTTGTTTTTTGTGCATATATTTTAGTGTATGTTTGTATATAGCATACCTAGTAGCCTCATTCCACCATGGAGACCATGGGATATAAAATTTCCACATAAAACTTCCATCTCAAATACCAATTCCAAATTTTCCATACCATTGACTAGTTATTCCATAGCTTTTAAAAGTTGAAGCATCTATATTTACATTGCAATAATTTTTAGATGCTTCAGCTATTAATATAGATTCCATTGGACATAAATAGTCCAAGCATTGTTCCAATAACACCAATTTCTAGACTGAGGAAGCAAGTCACACTTTGTAAAGCTTGGGCAATCACTATACATAAATCACAGGGATTGACATTAGAAAGGGAAAAAATTTATATTAACAATGTGGATAGGAAAGCTCTAACATGCACAACAATATCAAGGGTAAAATCGCTAGATGGTCCTAGGTATCTCCACCATTTACCTTCAAACACTATGCGAAAATGGATAAAGGTGCATATTCTACAATTAGAAAGAAGGGATAACAACAAATACAACAAATTTCATTTCAATAGTAATGGGTGACGTTAGTTCTTCTCTTATTTAATTTATTATTTCTTTCTGGATTTTCAAGTTATCACACTAGTAGAAAAAGTGAGATAGATGACTATAAAAAAATTGCATATAAATTACTAACTTCACTCACGTGACTAATAGTCATTTATTTCCATCCACTTATAACACAACTAAATACATGACTACAAATTTTTAGTCATTTATTGGTTATTTTAATTGGTCAATTTGGTCGTATATTTAGTCATTTTTTTAGTCGTTAATTTTTGTTAACTAACCATTTATTTAGTCATTGATTGTTGTTAACTGGTCATTTTTTTAGTCATTTATTATTGTTAATTGGTCATGTATTTAGTCATTGATCATTTTTAATTGGTCATTTATTTAATCATTGATTGTAGTTAAGTAATCATTTAATTTTTCATTAAGTGCAGTTAACTCGTCATTTATTTATTCATTGATTTCTGTTAACTGGTCATTTAATTAGTCATCGATTTTTAGAGATAGGGCACAAAGGAATCGAACCACCAACCTCCTACCTTTAAGGAAGGTGTTCTTCCATTGAGCTAGCATCCTTAAATAGAAGAATCACAATTCACACTAAAAAAAATGTATCATGTTATTGTTGGCCTAGTCCTTAGATAAATCCTCTGAATCTTTCAAATATGATGCAAAATTCCAACATGAAAACATGGAAAGTTTCAAAGTATACAAATCATTTGACATGTTTAGTACAAAGATACCTCTAAGAAGAAATAAAATTGATTTAACAGATATCCTTTAAAAAAGCATGGAAACCAATTTTAATCATCAAGCCAGTCCAAACTAAACTAAACTGCTCTGCAACAACTTCAATGATGAGATTAACAAAAAAATGGGGAAATATTTAAGATATGTGCATGCATCACTTCTTACTCAAATATAATGATAGAGTTAGGAGACATCCACTTCATGCTTAGTAAGCACTCACTGACAACATTGACCCCTTCAAATTAAAATGTTAGCTTCGCCAAGAAGATGGGACTTGTGCATAAATTTCCTAAAGATAGGTTAACCATTAATTCTTTTATTTATTCTTATACTTTTGTATCCTCTAACAATGTGCTTTTGTAATTCACAAGATCACATGCACACACAAAAAATTCAGGTCTTGGGCAAACCTGCGTTTTGGTAAATTCTCTCCATCTTTAGCAGAAATTGGGGACAATCCCCTTGTGAGAAAAGTTGGTTTTTCTAGTTATACCAATATCTAGGGTAAAGTTATAATTCATCATTGGATGTATCCTTTGTGTTGATTCGTGCTTGAATGCTTCACTGACCTTTCTAAGATAGTTAATAAAATTGCGAATGTAATTTCTTGAATTAGTTGAGATTCAAAATTGCCAAGTGCATGAATCTGTGCCAAATAAGGGAAATGGTGTACTTGTAATGGCAAGCATTTAAATATTTTGTGAGCAAATTGTTAGCATTCAAACCCTGAGAATATGATAAATTCATGACAAAAACAACAAATAGTTATATGTCATTACATGTTCAAAAAATGAATGCTACCTTATCTGACATAATTCCATAAATACCACCTAGAACATTAATATTTGTGGTGTTTGTCATCAACACTAACTAACACAAACAATAAAAACAAAAGAAAGATGATGCAATGAATCAATGTTTCTAAAACAGTTTCGAGATATTCACTGTTTGACCATAATATTCAGCTCAAAAAACCTTTATTGCATGTACAACATTGACTTCCCATATGATATTATTAATAACTATTATTCTAAAAATGGCTCATGAAAAAGTAGTTGTAAAAGTGCTAAATTTTCCCCATGATATTCACCCAATTTTATGCATCAAAGCTAAAATACTACTACATTACCACAATTTCTCAAACTATAAAAAGGTCCTAAAATTTATGCAAGTTTTATTTGAATTATAATTTCATTACTACATTGATTACAAATATTCATCAACCATTTTAGAAACATGAGTCGTCTTTCTTAAAAATTACCTATGATACACATTTTATGTAATAATGAGACTAACCTAATTTGTGGATGAAACAAAATGGACATTTTTAACGTTCATGAAATAAAATAAGGAAGAGATCATACTTGTTCATTGTGAGAAAAATCAAGATCACCCAATGCAATAGATCCAATAAGTTCTTCATACTAGCAGGGATAATTTTAAGGACCCACACTTATTTAAAAGTGTATAAACCTCGGGGAATCTTACCAATTCTTAAAATGTCAACTATAAAATATTTGGCGATATTTTTCTAAAATTATTTCAATTTCTAAGGATTTTCTATAGTTTATATAATAAATTGGCGATTTTTAGAGTGAAAAAAGTTTACCCCATCAAATTTGGGCGAAATATGGCTTCAAAAAATGCAAATTGGTGAATCTTTTTGTAGAAAAAGACATGGAAAAATAGCCCATTGGCTAAATGTCCTCCCTAAAATTATCCTTGGATACCAGTGCTCAACACATAAAATAGAAGTGAAATATGAAGCACATCACTGCGCGATAAAGAAATAACATTTTCAATAACCAAAGTCTCTGCAATATAATAAATGGTTTCTTATACAATATAGTAAATAGTTTTATAAATCACATACTTTCCACCAAAACATGAAATAGAAAAGTAAATTACTCACTATTACACAAATTAAAGTTCACATTAACTAATTGAAACTAAAAAAAAAATAACAATTAAGATAAGATAAAACAATTTTATTAATGTCCAACAAATGAATACAAAAGCATCTCAACAAATGAATACAAAAGTATTTCAATAAATTTTTTTGACTTTGTGGTAACATGATGTCAATATGATAACTTGAATGGAATGTTTAAAACATTTTAGACACAAGCATATTTTGGAGATAACAATGACAAATTATGATAACATGAATGGAATGTTTAAAACATTTTAGACACAAGCATATTTTGGAGATAACAATGACAAATTATTTGTTCATTTGTGAATATTTTATGCATTGTTTACTAAATGTTCGTAGATGGATTTGGCTTTCACCAATGTTCTCATTGCCTTTATTATTGCATACATCTCTCTCTATATATTATAACAAACGAAGGATTATGAAATAACTTGACATGAGATGAGCAAAATCTATAACAAAGTTAACGGGATGTCTATCAAATCTCAGAATTGAAATTAGATTGGCTTGAGACTAAGAACGATAATATATTTGTAGTCTTGTACATAAGATGCAAAGATGCTTGTGTCTTAAATGGAGACGTGGTTGACTAAATCAATTTCTTCCTAATGAAAAATTATCAATAGGCAGAAGGTAAAACGATTATTTCTTATTGTATTTGTGTGAATAATGTATGATAGAGCTCAAAATCTTCTTTTTGTACATAAAATATCAAAAATACTTATTCATTTTGTATTGCATATATATTAAAGGGCATGTGCAAGCTAATGAGGATCACTTTTGGCGCGTTAGATGCAATAAAAAAATGAAAAATCATGCATCCCTCAACTTACTTGGTTTTTTTGACATTCTTACACAAGATATCTTGCATCGAGTAAAAACGATGAAACGTAGGAAATTGAGTCACATTTCGGAATATATAAGTTTTAAGTATTGAAACTTTACATAACTATGTCAAATTTCATGTTTTCTAACAATCACTTTTTTTTTGGGGGGGGGGATTTTAAGGTATATGTTTTTGTGGGTGCATCCTTTCAATGCCTAAATGACAGTTTTGGGATACAAAAATTGGTAGACATGTATAGAACCCGTAGCACTAGTGTAGCTCTATTTTTTCAAAATTAAATGTTTAATTTTTAATTTTTTTTTAATTATGTAAGTGATCAAAACTCGAGAACGATACGTCAAATGTGGGTGCAGCCTTTGAAGGTCTTAATGCAATTATTTCGACTTGGATTTTTTATAGCATGTAGAGGTCGGTGTCTTCTAGTGCAACATACAATTTTTTCTTAAAATGGTTGTAAAATGAAAAAGTTACGGAATAAACACTACTAGTATATTTTTTTATCAACGGAATGATGAAACAAGAAAATTACGAAATAAATAGAAAATCTCAATATATATTTTTTTTAATTACATATTTGGAATGTGCATAAAAAATTCTATCTATGCCTAAAATTTTGTCAATAATGGTCATGTATTTCATGCTGTAGAGAGCGGTGAAAAACATGTATATTTAGGTGCAGAATTGCACCTAAAGGGTCCCTCAACTTTGTGCACAAACCCTAAAATATGAAAGATAATCAAAGCAAAAACTAATGCATATTTTTGTTGGATTTGATATTGGTGTTTAATATAACTGGACAATTTGAAGGAGATCCCGTAGACATGAGAATAGAGAATATCCAAGCTTCTAGAGTATGTTTTCTTTAATATTAAGGGTGAAAACTCTAATCATATAGAGAAATTTAAACAACATGGAGTTCATTCACATTTTTTTTTATAAATGTCAACATTAATATACAAAAACACATTCACAATGGTTTGATGATTGACCTCGAAAAATTAAAATTATACCTTTATAATTACATCTAATGCAACTTAAACAAAAAAAGTGCAGCACAGAGATCCACTTACTCAACAACAATTTGGAAAGCAAAATATTTCTAAGGAATTCTCTTCAAAGATTCTTGAATTCTTGCAACTTTCTCCTCAAAATGTGTTTCATGGGCACAACATCTTGTCAAATGAAAAGTTAACCGTTGATCATTTGGTTGCAACTAAGAATTATATCTATTCATTAACATTTATTGTTTCCATTTACTTCAAATTCAGCCCCCACCAACTTACAAAGAGGCAATCATACTGAAATAGAACACTAATAACAGAAAAGGAAAAGAAAGGCAATCATACTAATATAGAGACTTGTGCCACTGGTTGTAATATAGAGACTTGTGCCACTGGTTGTATTCTCTGCTCCCATTGACCTATTCATTGGACATTTGCATACATTAATAAAATTGTCTTGATGTATATTATCTCATTTATAAAGGAACATATCTTTGTGAAGAAAAAAAGTTTATTGATTCACAAACCAATGTAACCATGCTAAGAAGTTTAAAAATCCAACTCCCATTTACAATAGATATCTAAGACTAAAGTCAATCAGAGAAAGCAGTTGTTCAAAAAACTATTTCATAAAAGCTTCACACAGTAGCAAACATGTATAAATAACTTCAAATAAATATGTACAACTACACCAAATAGATCCTACTAAGAAACAAAAAGCAAAGCAAAGAAGTATTTGAGTCAAAGCAATTTAAAAACTACCGTCCAACCTTTGGCGAGTCCTTATGTTGTCTTTCCAAACGCTGTGGAAAATTTTAACATCTTTTCCTTCTTTTTTCTGCGGAAAAAATATCCTATACAAATACCACTTGAGCATAAGATTAGATTCATTTCACATATGTAACTAGAATAATAAGACCAAAGTATTCACTCAAACAAAAGCCTGTAATAAAAATTATCATTGGAAAAGTTTCATTACAACATAGCAAACTCTTGAGCACTACGTGCAATTCATAACCTCGTAAATCTAATTACCATGACAAACCAGGCATTGACAGCATTGCAAATATCTCTGATTTCTCTCAATATTTTTTATTTCTCCCAAGTTTTTCAGGTTATTGATTTGTCCAATATTTTTTGAATTCTTCAGGTCTTAATAGAGGCAAGGATATTGAAGAGCCTGGTATGGGTTCTAGAGGCTTCAACCCTTTTAATGGTCGGAAATAATTCAAATTTCCGGTGGTTTCCTTGATAGCCTTAACTATGGATTTTAATAAGGACCTAAATAGTAAAACATCCGACCTCAAGAGTAAGAATTCATATTCGTTCATCTGTTAGTAAACAGTTCATGCAATGACAAAGGAAATGCTCACCGGGTTATGTATGACTTCCCTGGAGGTTAAGCCAGGTTTTAAGTTTTAGAGCAGCTTGAAATTTAACTATTGACATCAAGATTTGAGTCGAAATTGTTTATTCTACAGTAGGTATGGGTTTACCATTCTCAATATTCATCCTGGAGGGCCAAACTTTGCTCAAAATTTGTGTTATATGGTGTTCAGGGCTTTCTCAATATTATACTCATTGTTGCAAGGATTGAAAATATGAATACTGAAATAGGTTAGAAAGTATTTTTCCTTGAGAATCATTCTAGTTGATTTACTGTCCTTTCCATTGCCATGGATGTCCAATGGAGGATATCTAAAATTTGAACACGTGAGCATTGCCAAACGGATTCTTTTGTCCAATAGATTCTTCACAAGTATAGTGAAGTATTCGTTTTCTTATTGTTGAATTGATCATTCATGGTATTGTTCAAGCAAGTTGCATTGCACTCTAAATTATTACATTCCAAGGAAGGTATTGAGATTTATGAATCCACGAAGACACCATTATTTTAGCCTTGTGTATCTTTAATTGAAACTTATTTTAAAATTTGAGTTCTGGATTTTAAGCTAGTAAAACTTTGCATTCAAAGCTCCATGCTTACTAGGCATCCATGTTCTTACTGTGACTTGAAAGCTTCATGTTTCCTGGAGCACAGTATTTTCGATAAGCTTCCTTCGAGACCCTCGGCAATATATTCCCCCAAACAATATTTGAAAAATGGATTAAACACAAAAACTATACGCAAATTATGCAAATTTTCATTAGCAAGTTCACTACTGAACAACAAAGATAAAACACTATCATACACGATGTAACTCCACGAAAATTTATGGAAGAAAAAGCATTCTATTATTTGGTGACTCCACCAATACTCCATGCCCCAAATGACACATCAAATGTATATGGAACTACATATTAGTATAAAGGAAAAGAAAAAACAGATGTTCAATGTGATAAGGTTAACTCCACTCTTCTAATTCAAGTAATTCAAAAACGGGATTTGAGAAGCTTCCTTCACATGCAAAGAGATAATGAGAAAGAACTAATAGTTGAAGGAGATTTAGGCACAACGGAAGTGAGCTACAACTCATACAAACACTCATGGACAAAGATACAACTCTAACACGCCTAAAAAACAAGTTGATACTATTGTGGGAAGACAGGGGAGTGTTGTACACAGTGACAACATCACTTACACATCACTGCAAAACCAAATTGACACCTATAGGAGGAGTTTCAACAAGAACATAACAATTCAACAGTTGTTTCAGCAAACTACATGCTACATGAATGGAGTTTCAAAAAATTGTATTCTATAGGAAATGAGTCTCAGCAATGACTTTAACTCAAATTTATAACTCCCCTTCATTCACAAAACTTAAGTTGTTTCAACACATTGTGTTTCAACAAACTTAGAAATCTAACTTGCTATAACAAAACTAGATATTCCACCATGAGTTTACAACTCATAAAACATAGCATCATAAAAGTACAAAGTAAAAACTATGTTTCAGCAGTTAAGTTAATTAATCACCTATCAATCATACATACTCAGAAAATTATCATGCTACAACAAAATCATCACTTAAACATTCAACCATGATTTTACAAACCCATAAAGACACAGAGGAACGTAGCAACACAATTATAGAATTGAAACTTTGTTTTCCATTCAACTTATAATTTGTATTCCTCACCATGCTTCTAAATCAAAATTACATAGGTATATATATACCATGAGATCAGTGGGTCTTATTAATTAGATTGATCTTTCACTGCATCTAAACCAAAATTGACTGTTCAGAATTTGTATGCATACTTTGCACTTTAATGAGCTGCAACATGAATGATGGACGCCCCTTCAACAATCTACAGAAACACGCTGCCCCTTTAATATCTAATCACCTGGAACAGGTAAGTGGATGCCTCTTCAAAAAACACCTCTTCAAAAACCAATGTAATACTCTACCCCAATAATTATTCGATGAGCTGTAATAGATTCCACAGATGTCTCTTTGAAATTTGATCACTAAGTTGGTGTGGCGGTGGTTAACTCTTCATAGTTTTGGCGGCCACTAAGAAGGGTGGTGATTGACTTTTCACACTTTGTGGCGGTGAAGTATCGCTGCCAACATTCTCCCCCTTAATTACTTCATCCAAAAATACATCATGCTCAAACACAAACAGCTACAACTTTACAAGAATAACAAAACAATATTCCAACTATAATGCCTACTAGTCTTAGTTTTAGCAAGGCTTACATCAATATAAAAATAACTCAAAAATTTGGTTCACATTCTTCGTTGCAACATACTAGTTCATCCTTTTTTTTTCTTTCAACTCCAAACTTTGAAATATGTAAACTTTGTTTTATGTTTTATCCTCATCTTCACCTTGATCTTCTTCATCTCTTGCTTCACTCATGGCTTGAGCCATCTTTCCATTTTGAATTTGGATCTTAATAATCCAGACTCCTTTTGCTCAGCAACTCCACGATACTTGTTCTCCTCATCTTTAGTTGGTTGTTCAAAATATAATATTTCATCATTTACTTCAGCACTAAGCCCATTTGATTTAACCTTCTTGGACTTTGCAAACCAATCATTATTCATAATTTCAATTGCATCATTCTCAGCTTCGGCTTCATCATTACTTGGCTTAGAACGCCAAATTTTATACCAAGAATACTTTTGATTCTTTATCTTCACTTTTTTCTTTACCTTCAGTGTTTTCTTTGATTCCTCAAATCTATTATGATGAGCTTCAGCTGCAAAATGTTTTTCAATTTGCTTACCATCATTCAAATTTTCAATGTCCTTTATGCCAGTGAATCCAATCCAAATCTTATTCTCTAAATATTGTATCGTGGGCATACAAAAATCCCACAAGCTATCTTTGACTTCAACAAGAGTAATCTGTTCAATGTCCTTCTATAAGCACATTAATTAATAATAATGCCTGATTTCTTCAGGACTCCATGACATGAATATCTTTTCAATTGATTTTTCAACCAGTTCATCTTTGCTGCAATTTTCTTCATTCAAGTCAAATTCATCATCATCTTCAGTGGATTCCTTTTCATATTTGATTGGTTTCTCACCTACACACTCAAACATTTTATTAGAATTATATAAATTATCATAATGTGAACCATATCGGTTCTTTTCATTTCGTTCTTCTCTGAGAGTTGTCACTATCTCTTCATTCAAACTTGGCTCTAATGCTGCAACAAGGAAATCAACTTTCTTCATTTATGCTTCCACAACGAGACTACCATCATATCTTTTATTTTCAAGCCATTCTTTCAAAAATTTCAATTCTTCATCTAGGACATCATTCTCTATTTCAGTTGCTCTATCTGCAGCAAAACACACAACATCTTGAGTGCAATCATTATGCAACTCTTTTTCTATCACTGCTTCTACAATCACCACATCAACAACCTTTTTATTTTCAACATCATTATATATTCATTCTACTTCAATCATTGCAACTTCTGTGCATTCTTCAACAATCTTATCAAATTCTTCAACAAAATTAAAATCATCAATATTTTCAAAAAATTCACAAATAAGTTCAAACACTTCAACACAGTGCTCTTTATCTATCTTAGCTTCTGATGTTGCCTCAAATATTGCCGATACGGCAGTCTTAATTCCATCATCATGATCAGCATTGACCATTACTTCTCCATGGGCCGTTTCACAGATATTGGTTTCTTCATTGGCACCTTCGTCATAGTTTTCATTAGAAACATACATCATTGGGATATTCAAAGAACAAACTGGTACACTGGAAGTTACTTCACCTTCAATATTTGACTTACAAGCCAATACTTCATCATTTTCTTCCTTTGTACCTGCACAATCACTAACAAACAAATTATTAGAAAAAATCTCATTACTTTTCTGTCCTTATCTGCACCATTCAATATCGTTGCAGATTCCTCTTCAAAAATATCACCAACACTTTTTCCATTATCAGATACACCATTTTCATGAATGTATTTTTGACAAACATCGTTGTCAGCACTGCTTTCTTTCTCATGTGTAGCAAGTGGATGAATGGAACATTCTTCATTTTCTGCAACATGACTACTCTAGTTTACTTCAATCCCATCTTTGTCTTTGACTTCTACAACACCTACAAAGTTGTCTTCTAGATTCATTGTACCTACATGTTTGCAAACTTCAAATTCAATGGATAATTTAAATGTCTTCATGGGCATGTCCTTTAAGGACTCTTCTTGTACAAAGTCTTCTTTATTGTCCTCACCCATGAGGAATTTATCATTTTTATCAGTATTTTGCATGTCAACCATTCCATCATTTTTAAAATTCACTTCAATGACATCTAAATTTGAAGCTACATCAACATCTTTATCAATAGTAATTTCAACTTCTTCAAATTCTACTACTGCTATAGGAGATACATTAACCGCTTCTTCTTCTTTAGCGTCAGCATCATTTTAATCATTTGATATATCAACAAAACTATGAGATTCACAAATAATTTGACTATCTTCTGCTGCTTCTGCAAATTTGTTTGTTGAAATGTTAACAGGTTGTTACTCAACCATATATCTCACCCTTACATCAAACTTTCCCAAGCTTCTCTAGTTGTGTTTGCTTCACCAATTACATGAAAAATATTATCATCCAGACCTTGCTTGATGTAGTACAAGGAAAATGCCTCATTTGCCTCATCCTAGAGTTTCTTAACTCCATCCTTAACAAAATTCCATAAACCTCTAGAATGCAAGAAATTTTTCATATTAATTGACCAAAATTCATATGCTATACCTCAGAAATATGGCGGTGGATAATAGATGTTACTCCATGCATCCTGTACCTTTTCTTCAGCTTCATTTGCTTCAGCATCCTCTTCCTTCTCTTGAACTTCCTCTGCTTCAACAGGGTCCACGGTGGCTTCTCCTAATATCTCTGCTATGGAAAAACCAACTTCTTTTGCATTAACAACATTCTTCTTCATTCATTTAAGTCTTCCTCTTTTCCTCATGTCTATGTCTTCAAATAAATACTTGCACATAATTTTTAAAAAATTAATTGGATAGGGCCTCCTGGTCCTCTTTGACGCATAAGGGCTTCAACCCAAACCAAAAAAACTTCCAAAACAGTGGAAGTCAAACGACTCTACCATTAAACTACATGGGAGATCTCAACCAGGAAGAATGTCTTCCTTTCCAATGATCAACCTCTTTGTGAGGGAACACAAACATAGAATCAACGTCATCTATGGGCTACAACCCTCTCTTCTCTTGACACAAACCATGACCAAGCTTGGGCGGCTTAACCAAAAGATGGATGACACAATTAGAGGAAATTTGAGGTCTAAAATGGGCCTTATAAAAAAATGTACCATGGATGAGTTGGATTTCTCAAACCAATAGAATTTCAATAACTTTGGTCAACCATTATGGTTGAGTTGGACATAATAAGTTAAAGATGCTTATCTGTCATAATCTTATTTGACAATAGCTAACTTCGTATAACCCTCACCTTGGTTAAGATTTTAAAAATTTCATCTCGAAATATGATAAATATACTTGAAATAATAAATATATAGTATTTTATATTATCACTACTTATAATTTTGCTAAAATATAAATCTCACATTAATTAAGATGATAGTGAAGTAATTTTGAAATAATAAATATAGAGTAATTTATATTATCACTACTTCTAAATTATTTAAAATATAAAGCTTACATTAATTAAGATGATAGTGGAGTAATTTTGAAATAATAAAATATTTATATAATTAATCTTTTAAAAATAAAAATAAATAAATTTAAAAAAGTGTCATAAAAAAAAGGAGAGAGATAAAAATAATATTTCGCTATTTTAGCGATAACTTTCTCCTTCGAACTCAGAATTTGACGCTTTTGGTACCATTGGAAAGGTATCGACGCAATACTACCAAAAGAGTCAAATTATGAGTTCAGAGGAAAAAGTTATAAAAAAAATAGAAAAAGCTTATTTTATCTCTCTCCTATTTTTTATTTATGATACTTTTTTAAATTTATTTATTTTTATTTATAAGAGATTAATTTTATAAATGCTTTTATTATTTGAAAGTTACTCCATAGCATATTAATTAATGTTAGATTTGTATTTTAAAATACTTATAAGTAGTGATAATATAAAATAAAATAAAAATAGTGATTGTTTATTCTTAGTATATTGTAATTATAATTTTTTTCATTATAATTTTAGTTTTTTTTAAGTTTTAGATTTTATTAAATATATAAAAATAAATAGTGGTACATTTACTAAAAAAAATTATAATATAAATTTAAAAAATTTACCACTATATCATTTATTGTGTATGCACAAGAATCTAAACTTTTCATTATTATTTTCAACCATCATCTCTTAACTCTACACCAACCCAACATATTTTCCAACTACCATTAATGAGATATTATAGGTTGACCTTCACTAAATAACACCTTTAACTTAGTGTGACATGGCATATTGGTAGTGTAACATGGCTTTTTTTATTATTTTCCTTAGGACTCTCATTTTAGACCCCATATTTCCTCTAATCTGAGACATGTCAGATTCAGACTTTTGTTGCTAAATGGTGACTCAACCTTTATTTGAGGAGCACTTGAGCTCTTACCAACACAGAGCTGAACATGCAAGCTGAACGTACTTCCGTTGTTTCTATGTAGTAGGAAGGGGGCACTGGAGTAAAACTCAACAACAAGATCTCCAAACAAAATACAAAAGGTTCAACATGCAATCACACGACTCAATCATATGATGAAAGGAACACAGAACCAACGAACAAAAATCAGAAACACTTAGCTCTGATACCAATTGAAGGAGATTTAGGCACAGTAGAAGTGAGCTTCAGCTCATGCAAACACTCATAGACAGAGCTACAACTCTAACACACCTAAAAAACAAGTTGATACTACCGTGGGAAGACAAGGGAGTGTTGTACACAATGACAATATCACTTACACATCACTGCAAAACCAAATTGACACCTATAGGAGCAGTTTCATCAAGAACATAACAATCTAGCAGTTGTTTCAACAAATTGCATGCTACATGCATGGATTTTCAGCAAATCCTATTCTATAGGAAATGAGTCTCAACAATGACTTTAACTCAAATTTATAACTCTCCTTCATTCATAAAACTTAGGTTGTTTCAGCATAGTGCGTTTCAGCAAACTTAGAAATCTAACTTGCTACAACAAAACTAAATATTCCACAGTGAGATTACAACTCACAAAATATAGAATCATAAAAGTATAGAGTAAAAACTATGTTTCAGCACTTAAATTAATTAATCACTTCTACTATCAATCATACATACTCATAAAATTATCATGCCACAACAAAATCATCACTTAAACATTCAACCATGAGTTTACAAACTCATAAAGACTGAGAGCAACAAAGCAACAAAATTATCGAATTGAAACTTTGTTTTCCATTCAACTTAGAATTTGTATTTCTCACCATGCTTCTAAATCATAATTACATAGGTATATATACACCATGAAATCAATCGGTCTCATTAATTAGATTGATCTTTCAATGCATCTAAACCAAAATTGACTGTTCAGAATTTGTATGGATACTCTGCCCTTTATTGAGCTGCAACAGGAACAATGGACACCCCTTCAACAATCTGCCGAAACACACTACCCCTTTAATATCTATTCAACTGGAATATGTCAGTGGATGCATCTTCAAAAAACACCTCTTCAAAAACCAATGTAATACTCTACCCCAATAATTATTCGATTAGTTGTGATAGAGTCTACAAATGTCTCTTTGAAATTTGATCACTAAGTTGGTGGGGCAGTGGTTAACTCTTTAGAGTTTTGGTGGCCACTAAGAAGGGCGGTGATTGACTTTTCAGACTTTGTGGAGGTGAAGTAATTAATAGCTTCCAACAATAGTCATATCTAAAGTATTTTTAGAGTGATACATAGTGCACTTTATCAAGGATGGAGGTAGAATTGCAACATTTACATTGAATTTGCTTAGTTCAGGTTTAATATGTCTATATGTGCCAACACATGAATAGCATTATCATCGAGACAAATACAAAAAAAATTGCAAAATAAAACAAGTAAACTTGAATCAATTAAGTAGAAGTACAGAGTTCAAGGCCTTCATTTCCTGCACCTAGAGTTTCATATTCTTAAGGAAATATATAGTATCGGTACAACAATGTCTAACGACTCCCAGATTGAATAGGATTTGTATTTAGAGCTTAGTAAATTCACACAAACAATGAACTGTTATTTGATAGTTACATAACTACGTCTTCATTTTCTTTCCAATTCCTTTTCCTACAGGATTAGTTCATATTCTTATCACTTCATTTCACTGCTAAACGTGTTTAGTATGCTAGTCTGTAATTTACACACAAGTAGTTTATGTTTCCAGAAGGTTCCCTTGCTCTCACCAGTGATGTCGGGCTGCACATCTAACCTTTTCCACAAGAAAGGATATATATTGCATTTAACATTAAATTGCAGTCTTTAACTTAGCATGAAGCTACAACACAACAACTCAGTAGTAATAACAGATTCCAATACACATTACAATTCATATTTTAAAGTTATTTCAGACCTGTAGATGACTAAGTGTTGATAAGCTCCTTGGGTGATAGCGACCTCTCCTTTAAGTGCTTCTCAAGCTAGAAATGAACACTATTATGCTTTGAGGAATGCCTTTAACACTGAGTATAATATATCCTATAGGATAGCAAGGATTTGCAGCTTCCCTTTTTGCAGTGTACCACCTTTTACTTCAACCCACAATTTGATAGAGTTTGGAAACAAATTGTTGCCGTCAAGGCGAGTTGCACGTAGACAGTGTCAGGTGAGAACTTGGCAGAAAGTGAATTTGGGTTTTGCGTCCAAGGTGTTCCCATCTGCATCAATCTGTCATTCTCATTGAAGGAAGTCATGCCTTACATCGAATTTTCATGAGAGCCAGGTTAGCTTTGTAGAGAGAAGTCGTGTTTGAACGCGAATAGAAATGAAATTGCATGTATTAGCAAAGAGAATGACCAGGTTACTGGCAAGTAAATGCACATGAGTTTCTTCGAAGCTTTCACACCCAACTACTTCTGTGTTTTCATCAGATTCTATTGAAAGTCAAGGAAAGGATTCAAGACTGGCATCGCCAGCCTGCCCGTCCAGTCCCTTCCCCTCCCATTCCGGGTCGTGGGCCGGAACCAGGCGCTATCTTTCTTATTTACCTTCATGTATTCTTCGTTAAGTTTTATGCGATCCCTTGCCACTGCCCGCCCGATCGAATATAGAAGTACTACTCGTGTGTATAATTCAAAGGAGGGTTTTGCTTTTGGGTTTAGTCGGTCAATATGCATGCACATCAGAGAAAGTAGAGAGGGAATAACATGGAAAACACCCAGCTTTGTAATACAGCCACTTTGGTAGGAAATAATCATCAACACGGGTTTTGAATTCTCTGGTGAGTGCGCCATCTTACTTTTTGCAGATGGTTAATGTGACCCCCTTCTAGGGCCTTGTCTTCTTCTCAGCTGCAAACTGGGTGTGTCTATTTCCCCACAATACTTCCCACAACAGCCGCAACTGAATACAACAACGCACCCTCTCTCTAGCAGCTACAAAACTCATATCTGGGGTTTGTGCTTGTATTCTCAGTTATAACGTGTAGATCAACTCCTTTTGACAGTAAATAATGAATAGAGAAAGCAAATCTAACTCTGAACTTGGTTCTCTACCACAAATGATGCACCCTCTTTAGGTGAGTGCGCCCCTCCTCAAAAGCTGTCTGAAGCTCAATAAATACTCCACGAATCTACAAGTAAATACACCCTCTTCCATGGCATTGAATCTCTGTGTGTGAATAGCAGCTGCAAAATGTCCCCTTCTCAGCCTGTAGGTAACTGAATGTTGACACTCTCTTGTCTGGAAGTGATCTCTGTATTTGTTTTGATTCCACTAGTGAGTGCGCCCTCATCATAAAGG
Source organism: Larix kaempferi (assembly GCA_027924585.1). Lineage (NCBI taxonomy): Eukaryota > Viridiplantae > Streptophyta > Pinopsida > Pinales > Pinaceae > Larix > Larix kaempferi. The sequence goes on from BSBM01000924.1 coordinate 12,565,072, forward strand.
AGTGCGGCCTTTACTAGTATACTCGGCCTCACAAAGATTATTGTACAGACCCTCAAGGGAGCCGCTAACTCCTCCATATATGGAAGCCCTTCTGCCAATTAACCACGACCAATAAGTTCTAAACTATTCAACCACACAAAATAGATTTTAAACAGAAATATACTCTGGCTGCTCATATGTCACCGAAGCAAATCTGTCAAGAATCCCAATTGACGAGATCTGGCTATTCATTCAACACAATGAGTTCATAGAGAATGAGTGAGTCCCAATGTCTCATAAATTCAACTATTTTGAAAGGGTTTCTTAGAGACTACGTATCTCACCCAGATATCAAAGAAAGCCCAAAGATGAGAACAAAGTAGAAAAAATCACTGGAGAACAAAGCTGAAAGATGAGAACTGAGTGAGATGAGCTCATATGCAAACCCTTTGTAATGGAAGATAATAGAAATGTTCAACTAAAGCCAAAAAAACCTGTAGGCTTTTTCTATGAATTTTTCATTCCGTCCATACATATAAATTTGATTTTCTTAAATAAGTTAATGTTATTATATTATATATAATATAATGTATATTAAAAATATATTAAAAAACATATTAATATTAAAAACATAATAATAATAATATTAACATTATCAATTTATGCTAGCTCACTTGGTTAAGGCTACCTGAGTTCAATATCTTTTAGGAATGAAATCCATCCATATTAAAGGTTAATGTGGCCATAACACACTAAAGTAATACCTTAAGGTTATGAGGTAAGCACATATTCTTGAAATTGACTATGCAACAATGAGGTAGATTAAATTAATGGATATACATAGTAAACACATTATCATGTTTATTTGTATTCCACTATCTACATTTGGAAGGGAATATATGCATAGGAAAAAGACAAATGTAATATTTCACATTAATAATATGACCTTTTACTTATGGTTCTTTTATTATTGGTATATTCTAACATTATTCAATATTTCTGTTTTTTCACAAGAATGTGTAATATTTGCTAGTTTTGTTATTAATAATGAATGATCCATATAAAATATCTAAATGATTTAATTCCTCTTTATTATAATATGTCATTCAAATTCAATATCCTTTTTTTTGCATCATCATCACAAATAACACACCGATATACTCACATAAATGATTATACAATAACCATAATTTGTGACATTTATTGATATGTCATAGTTGTTGGTTGCAAGATAGAGGCATATTCCCTTGAACTCCCTAGTTGGTCTATGGATGAAAAGATCACCCAAGTGGCAGAAGCAATATTCCGTGTACTATGACTGACACCATCTGCAAATCATACATAAACTGGGATAGACACTTACATCTACAAAGTAAACACCAATCATGATAAGCATCAAATCGAATCAACCATGCACCAAAAGAAAAATCACTATGAGAGAATGAACTCTTTTCTGACAAGATAGTGTCGCCAATGTCATAGAGCCTGCACAACTACATAAAACTCCAAACCACCTATGTATTTTACACCACAAGATATAGTTTTTATCCTATGTGTGTATTAGATCTATTTTTCCTCCTTCCAACCTGATCTCCTCATGAGGACAACATGTGGATTGACCATGTCTACATTTGAATATATATGTTTGTTTATTTATATATATTTTTTACATACTTAGAAGTATATAGTAGTAAGTCTTATACATCAATTTAATTAGCCTTGCTACTCGAGCCATGGATGGCGGAGGTGTCACGCCTCAGAGCTTCTTTTGATATGCTTCATTGTCATCACATTTACCGCGAAGATAACATGGCAGTAGACATGGGGGCTTCACTCAATAAACCTCTATCATAGCATGTTTGCTCGTAGCATATGAAACAATACCCCTAATTTCACTAAATATTGGAAAATACCTTCCAAAATCATTTTTTTAAACCCCCTTCCAATATGCCTTCCCAATTTAAAAAAACCCTTATTTTCACTAGATATTGTATGTATCAATTTTTTCATTAATATTTTTTATACCCCTTTATATTTCTACCTAGTATATTGATATGATACCCCTCTTATGACCCCACATGCATTCTACAATGTACCTTGCTTCTTTCGATGTATATTGTGGATGCACATTACTTCACCCACAATGCAATTACTCAACCACATATCATTATGATTTGCAACATCTAATGGTCTAATGAAGAGATAGGAGATCACTTCTTTTATGTCACTAGAGCCAATGCACATCGTACAACATTTAGATTGCATGTTGCAGTTCCCCAATCGTTGACTAAGCCTGTTGTGGGATAGGTATCCAAGCCCCAAGGGCCTGTAACAAGCTCTAGGAGGCTATCTAAACCTCCCAAGGCCTGTAATAGGCACTAGTGGTTGGGTATTCAAGCCCCCAAGGCCTATCGAGGGCCTATAACAGGCCTTGGAGGATTAGAGCCTCCCAAGGCTATTGGTAACAACCATCTGATTGCTATTGGTAACAATTGGTTGTCAATGACCACTGTCTCTCGACCGATGATCGACTGGAAACCCACTTCACCACGAAACCCCTGGCCTCAAGCATGCCTCAATACGCGATTTCCCTGAGTACTTGTAAGCCCAAGCCTTGCCTCAACCCGATTTCTCATCCGACCGTGATCCCGCCATCTCCATTTGGTGGATATTTTCCAGCCCGCCTATATAAAATAGACCCCAAAGTATTTTTGTATTGTTACATTAAATAAAAAAACCCTTTTCTCCTTAATATATAAGCAATATAATTTTTAGGTTTTCATGAATATTTAATACCACAATATGGATGAACGTGGTACTATATTGCCTTATAGTGAAGCCCCAGTGGCAGTAGGTCACCTTTCCAAGATGGCACTGGGGGCGATGGACGGTAACTTATTCTACAGTGAAAGTGTGGATGAGTCCATTGTCGATCAAGGGATCATCCTTACATTCTGAAGGATCTGCAGGAGCTCCTGTTAATTAGATTGTCGGCTTTCAGTCAGCCTTCATTCTTGATCAGTGATATCTCGACTTTAGTTTTTGTTTTATGCGAGCTTTAGGAAGCTATGTTTTTTGAATGGCACTGAAATTTGTATAAGGTATAGCTAATCATAGACTTTGGTCTCCTTGTTTTGAGTGACTATGTTCTAGTTTTAGTGAATGATGTTCCTAGCGGACTGTTGACACTTTGGATGTAACCAAGTTATATATAATAATTAAGTTACATATTAAGTTATATATTTAAGTTATATATAATACTGTCAACATGAATGACACATTGTGAGATAACCATTTCAAAATGGCACCATTGGAAATAACCATTTGTAGTTAGTCAAGGCCAACCATTATTGTAACTTTAAATACAACCTAAAATTGTCAAGTCTCATTATGTACCATTTTTAACATTCTTTTACCATCTATCATTTGTAAGGATTGGGTATACCCTTTTACAACTGCCACAACACAACACAACATTTGAAAAATGTACTAATGCAATATCACCATTAATCAAGGTTGCAATGTGATATAACCATTAATGAGTATATCTTGGTTAACATAAGCAATCCAATAAGAGTATTGAAATGAGACATAACAATTAATGGATGTTAGATTATGGGAGCTAAAATTTGGTGGAGGTAGATTGCTTATGACAAGCTGCCTTGGGCACAGCTATGGCATGCTAAATATGCTAAAGAATGGGACAAAAAGAACCTCATTTGGTCCATGGAAGATAGGCTAGGATTACACATATGGAAGGAAGCACAAAAGAACATAGATTTGGTGCAACAACACAGTTTTTGGGAAGTTTGAAATGGGGAGCAAGCATACTTCTTCAGGGACTTGTGGCAACAAACCCCTAGTATCATTAGATTCATTTATCTTTCGATCCTCCATGAGAACCTCCTTCGAAATAATCTAATTAGAGTAAAATACATGTGGGATTCTCAGAACCTAGATGGGGCTTTCAGGAGATGGAAGAGCCTTGATTGGTGGAGGGGTTGGACCCCAGGGGAGAATGTTCAAACTTTGTGGGATTTTCTATAGGAGAGGAAGATAGGGATTCAATAGGATAACAAAAAATTACAATGGGGATATACCCCCTCGGGGGATTTCAATCTGAAGGAGGCCACCTCCCTCCATGCAGGATTCAATCAAATACCCAGGTAAGAGAAATGGAAGAATTTATGGAAATCCAACTTATGTCCAAAGATCACCCTCTTTTTGTGGATCCTAATCCGAAGAAGGATCCTCACTTGGGAGAATCTCCAAAAAAAAGGATTCATAGGCCCGACATGGTGTGTAACGTGTGGAATGGGGGTAGAGGATCTCGACCATCTCCTAGGAAGTTGTAGGTTTGTGAAGGAATTATGGGAAAGAGGAGAGGATATATTCAGAAAGGGTGGGAGAAATACAAGACACCCAATCTCTCTCTAGTGGAATGGGACTCTCAACCTTTTAAAACTATGATTCTTAATCGTATATGGAGATTGTTCCCAAGATTCCTTATATGTGCAGTCTGGAAAGAGCAGAACCGAGTAATATTTGAGGAGAAGAGTAGAAATGAGGAAGAAATATGGGAGATATTGTAGTTAAGTATTAGTGAGATGCTAAAAATAAATCAGTGGGGGACAAGAGACCTTCAAGCAAAGGAAGGTGAGAGAAGAATTATGTGGGATTGGGACACTAAATCCATCCCCCCCTTCATTTGATTCAAGCCAGTAAGACCCGCCATTTGTACGAGTGGAATCCATTGGAAACCAACCCCAGAAGGCTCCTTTAAAATAAAATTCGATGGGGTGTCGCGTGGTGATCCGGGACCGACAAGTTTTGGTGGAGGAGCTTGCAATAGTAGAGGGGAGATTGTGGGACTCCTGTGGGGATATATTGGAGCGACGACCAACAATGTAGTTGATCTTGAGGGATTAACAAATGGGATTAGCTAGGCGATGCATCACCCTGGTGATTGTAGAAGGAGACTCCCAAGTCATTTTGAATATGCTAGAGAGAATTGAAGTTGGAGGACAGATCTCCAAAGTGGCATGAAATAAGAGATTAGAAGGAAGGCTATGAAAACTAGCAATTTTTCTAGAGAGCACACTTGCATTGGTGTTTAGCCATGTTAAAAGAAATGAAAACAACCTAGCAGACCATGTAGCCAACTTTGGCGTGGGTAATTGCATCACCTTATAGGAGTGCAGGTGGGAGGAGGTGAACGAAGGAACCTTCGAAAATAAGTGTTTTCCCCTCGCCTCCAAAGATCTTCGAACCCCGGATGCAGGTGACCACATGGACGAAATTCCACATGAACAACGTTGCATGGAGAATCGAGGGGAGATGAACAAGCAAGTGGGGGAAGTAAGAATCGACAGCAGCAAACAGATTTGATGTTGGAATCACAAGCTATTTATGGCAGTACACGGAAGAAGGGAAAGCGGATAAGAATGAATCAGGAGGCTATTAAGGTTGTAGATGAAGAAAGGACAAGAAACTACCTTCGTAACAATGGAATATTAAAGAGGAATCAATCCACAAACGTGGGAAATGTCCCTGGGACCAAGGTAGGCCAGAGAAGCGTGACCCTGGAAGTTAATGCAAACGAGTTCTAGATGAGGCAGATAGAGGTCAACCGAGCATGGGAAATTTGGTTTAGAAATTTAAGTAGAAGGAGGATACTGGAAATGAACTTGCAAACCGGGGAATTAGCAAGTAGAGAACCCAAGCCGGAGAGAACGAGCACCTTCTGGTTTCGAATCAGGGGATGTGCCTGTATGGCACCACGTCAAAGAATGAGAACTCGGTAAGGAGGACAGGGCCAACATGCAAGGAATCAGTTGGTGAGTGAAGAATAACAGGTTTACATGGAAGGCATTCCACCTCACATTGTCAGTGCCATCTCCTTGATGGAAGAAGACGAAGTGGCGTAACAGATCAAGCAGAAAGGAATTTAGGTGCAGTTGGACCCTTACTGGATTCTAAGGAAGTCTGGCGAGGATAACGATGGAAAGAGAAAGCTATGGAGACCTGGTTATCCAAATTTTTACCAATCTCAAGGAGGATGTGACAAGAAACTTGGGGGATATAGAAGCGGTCGAAAATTTGGTATCCCCCACCTTCAAGCGCAATTGGTTCAATGAACATCCTCCACCATAGGCGGCAGAAGAACCAACGATTGAATGCGTAGCGGAAGGACTAGGTAAAAGTTATGGACTGATGCCAATAGAGGCGTAAATCGGGTTTCTATTTTCTCTAATCTTTGTTTTTCATGATAGGTTACTATTATAAATAATGTTATATAGATGGGATATGGCTCATGTCGGGGGACTATGTGAATTTTTCTATGCTCTTGGAGCTGGTTTGGAATTTGTATCTCGTGGACTATTTTAATTTGTGGGAAAGGGGAAAATGAACAGTTTTAGGAATGGGAAGCAATCCAGAAATGGGTGGGGAATGGTAGTTTTAGAAGGACTCTGGCTCTCACTCGTAGAGGGGCCCCTTTTTTTTTTGTATACTATGTAAATATTTTTGTTTAGTAATATAAGTTTAAACTACTTACTCATAAAAAAACAATTAATAAATGTCACATTCCAACATATTGCTTCAAATCCATGTTCAACCAAAGTCAACCAAATTCTATTTTCACTAACCATCTATAATCAAAGTGAACCATGGTTCACTGTATACATCCATATGGAAAAAATGGTCAACCATAGTCAACCATAATCATCATCTCAATGCTACATAAACATTGAGGAATTTAGTAATTCCACATAACTAAGCCAGCAAGAATGTCACGAGGTGACATCATCATTTAGGAATGTCACAAGGGAAAACAACCCTTCATGAACATAAAAATTCTGAGATATTCCCCTTTAACATTATTTATAGATATTTCCCTTTAATAAGAGCGTCGCAAGGAGATATAACAATTAATGAATGCCAAAATTCAACATATCACTTCAAAACCATGTTCAACCGAAGTCAACCATTTTGTTGCATCCACATGGATAAAAGGTCAATTATAGTCAACCATACTCATCATCTCAATTATACATCACCATTGAGAAATCCGTAATCCACATAATTAAGCCAACATGAAAGTCGCAAAGTAACATCACCATTTAGGAACATCACGAGGACAAACAACTCTTGTGAACATACAAATTTTGAGATATTCCCAATAATGTACTCATAACAAAAGTTTCAATACATTATTTCTTTTTTTGATCCATTGTTATAAATATCTTATATATTAAAAATAAATGAAGACTTATCTTTGCATCATTATATCAAGAATATTAATATTTTTAAATATTCTAATATTATTGTTTTCACCCTTTGTCTATATACCAATCCATAAGTAATAATAACCACAAAAACCACATTAGTATATTTAGCACATTCTATATTAAAATAACCACAACAGCCACATTAATATATTTAACACATTCTATATTCAAAACAGTATTAATGAGCTAAATATACACATATGCCATATATATATATATATATATATATATATATATATATTATTAATTAACATGATTGTTGTTAATAATAGATCACCAATTCTTCATTTTAGATTAATGGTCAATTATCATAACAACATTTCTAAAAGTAATTTATATGTATCAATTAAAATTACTATTAAAATAAGTGAAATTAACATCATATTTATACCTCTCTTAAGAAAAATTCTAATTTAGTAAAGTTTATGTAATCAAATGTAGAAATTAATAAATAAGCACAATGCCCAAGTTGAACTTTACCTTTAATTAGAAGAAAAAAACTAAAAAATTAACTTTATTAGTAATTGAAAAAAGAAAACACTAAAAAGTTCTTAGACAATTCAACATAAAAAAAAAAAACTCAAAAAATATTTAAATAGAAACACACAAAGAAATATAATTAATAAACAAATAAATATCCATTAAAGAAAATATTTGTAATAATTGATTTCAAAAAAAATAATAAAAAATGTATAAAAAATATTTGCAAAGTAATATATGTAATTAAAATAATATTAATTATTTTTTAAAAATTAATTATATAATTAATCAATCTATATATATATATATATATATATATATATATATATATATATATTTATATATTACAAACTTATAGTAAATGAAAAAATATACGAATTTAACATATATACAAAGTTTTAAAATTCAAATTTATGAAAATGTTCTTTAAACTTGGAAAGTCTTTTCTCTCAAAACAATAAATTTACCCTAATTATATATTAAAATCCTAAAGCATTTTACATTATTTGTTATAATTAAAAAAACAATTTTAATGGAGAATAAAAACACCTAAAGCATTTTACATTATTTGTTATAATTAAAAAAACAATTTTAATGGAGAATAAAAACTCTTTCGTAGATATAAATCTTATATCAAAATGAATATAGATTCAAAATATGTGTACGAAACCTCATAAGGTACATAGACGAGAGTTATTCTTTGAACGTCTTCAAAGAGAGTAAAACATAAGCTAGATAGAATATAGAATTGAGTTAATTTACTTGAGTAACTTTATATTTCTAGCCTTCCATAATGGTGAGCACTATTTTACCTTCATTTAATTAATATATATATTTATATTGTTGAAAGTGCTCATTAGAATATGAATGTTTTTTAGTGATTTATGAATGTTGGTCTACATTATTTCCTAGAGATTTATTACTGGGTCAAGTAGATTATCTAATTAATGTTCAGTATAATTGTCATTGATGACAAAAGTATTCATTAATGACAAAAGATATGATGATATGATGATGTGGCATGGGTGATGAACATGCAAATCAACCTGATGATGTTCTAGTACCTTTAAGATGTCATTATTACAATTTGACCTAATTATATAGAGATGTGTCAGTTTGGAGAAATTCTGGAAATTGACTAAGTGTTGGAAAATTGGTCCAATTGGCCTTAAGAAAATGTTCGTTGTACCTCATAGGTCAAGGTAAATGCTCTCCCCATCTTGTAAGGTTGTAGCTTGTTGATTTGTCTACCTGAAAATGGTATTAGTTAGTCTTGAGAGTGTCCGAGGAGGAACTTATGGGTCTGCCAAAACAATGTTTCAGGCAAGTTGCTCCAGTCCAGTAAAATGCACAAATTGTATGACTATAAAATTACTGGTAAAACTGCCTAAGTGACCTTTGTAAAATGCTCGCTATTTCCTATAGTTGATGGTTTAAATTATTCTGAGGATATGGATCTCTATATTGTTGAGTGGTGCATCCAACCATATCATTAGTTTGTCCAAAAAGTCTCTGAAGGTGAAGATATCAATCTGCCAAAAGTACCTTCCAACTTGATTTGCACTACTCCGGAAAAATGCCCGCAAAGGAGAGAGAAAGAGGTTTCAAAGGATGAAATTGGTCTAGATAAAATCAACATGTTTCCCTCTATCCATTGGGTGTCTCATACCTCCAATTTGAGGAAAATTAAAATCTCCTTATGTTGACCTAGGGTTTGACAATTATGTCCAAGTGTTGAATTGGTAGTTTAAAAAGCTAGTTTCAAATGCCTGCTAGATGATGTGTGTGTATCAAAAAATTCAAAAGGTGACATGGATCTATTCCTTGTTGAAGTGGTTATCCATTCATATTTTCAGTTTTCCTTATGATGGTCACATGTGAAGGAAATCAACCTGCCAAAGTGAGAAAAAACTTGTTTTGCATATTAAGAACAAATGAAATTTGTCCAAGTCTTGAAAATTGAAGGTTCGGGGGCCATTTGGAAATGCCCTCCAGAAATTGTCCCTGTACTGATAAATTCATTAGTTGTCATGGGTTTGTTCCTTGATGATCTAGCCATCTAGTCATGGTCTCCGATATCTCACTGGAGGTTACACGTGCGAAATACAAAACTGCCAAATTGAGAAAAAAGGTTGTCTTCCTGTCTAAATGAAGGTTGACAGGCATTTGGAATGCACGCCAGAAGTTGTGGTTGTGCAGATAAATCCATCCAAAGGTGTGGATCTGTTCTTTGGCAATTTTTCCATCTAGCCATGGTGTCAAGTTCTTCTTTGGTGCTCACATGTGCGAAAAATTGACCTGCCAAATTGAAGAAAAACCATATGTGAGTATGCCAGTGCTAAACTTAAATAATTGACGCAAGGTGCGTTAGTCAATAAGGTTCTTGCTTAACAATACACACGACACAACCACAATGCTTACATGAACTAGGCTTAAAACACGATGCCAGAAGTGGCTTATATTACTTCTCAATAGGGTTACAATGCGGAATAACTATAATGCAAATAACTAACTTAACTAGTCGACCTCAGCTCTTAAAACTCAAAAGTAACTGTGGTGTGCTCTCTCAGTGTGTCGACCTCACCCTCTCCTGGTTTGCTGCGGAACTTTAAGCTATGGCTTGATTTCATCTTCCTTATCAGCATGCATGACTCTTCTCTCTCACAACCTCAGACTCTGCTCTCGTTTGTTGCTGACTCTTCTCTACTAATCCTCACGCTCGGGCCTTCTACCCTATTGCTGTTGTTCCCGAGATCACTGCAATCCCCGAGACATGCATCCTTATGTTCACTGATTCTTCCAAATCCTGTAGACCTGCAACTGTCAGCGCCCTGTCGTGCTGCACAGCCTCTTCCTGTGACGACATGTGCCATGTCCTTCATCTACCTGCAATAATTGCATTAACTTCCTCAGCAAACTCGAACGGCTACCAGGTACAGTATTCTTGACTTTCGGCTCTTCGGAATCTGCTACAGTAGTCGGTCACATCTCGACCTGTCTGTCGGTTCAATCCTATCTCCTACGGCTTGCCAATCCTCCCCTTCCTCCACACTTGGCTCCACCAAACTTATCGATGTCGTGATTCCACAACACATTGACCTTCCCACGACTCTACGACAACTTGTCTCCTGTCGACTGCCATCTGTCGACATTGAAATGTCGACTCTTGACCTCTTCATTCATGTTGATTGCTTTGACAGCTTCTGCTTGACTTATTGACTTCGACGAGTCAATCTGCTTCACGCACCAGTGGTCGTCAGCACTTCCTCTGGTTGGCTCCCTTCTATCGATCAACTTCGACTGATCTACCTAGGCTCCGATGCTCCTGCATTAGACTCCCTAGGTGAAAAAGAACTCGACTACTCCGTCAGTCTTTTGAACTCTTCTTCAAAAGTCCATGTCGCCTCCTGCAACTCATCATCTTTCCATCGCACTAAATATTCCCTCTTTCGCATCCTGCGAGTACACCCAACTTTGCGTTCTTCTATTACTTCTGCGATCTCTTCCTTGTGTTGATCTGGAATTTGGGTTATCCAATCGATGTTCGACACTTCTTCGCTTCTGCTGCTTGACCCCTCTTCAAATTTGTATAGATCTGAGACATTGAATGTTACTGAAATGTTCAAGTCATCCGTCAGCTCCAACACATAAGCGTTGTTCGAAATCTTCTTCAGAATCTTACATGGTCCAATCTTCTTCACTTCAGCTTGTTGTATGTACCTGTCGAAAATCTCTCTTTCCGCAAATATGCATAGACTAAGTCTCCCTCGCTGAAAAACTGTAACCTATTTTTCCTGTCGGCCCTTAACTTGTATGCTACATTACTCTTTTCTATGCGCTTCCACACATCTTCATGGACTTCTTTCATGTGCTCCGCGAATGATTCTGCATCCGCGCTCTTTCTTATTTATGGCTGTAACTCGACCAAATCCACCACTCCATGTGGGATTCTTCCCTGAACAATCTGGAATGGGCTCAAACCTGTCAACTGATTCACATAATTGTTATATGTGAATTCTTCCTGTGCCAACACATTCTCCCATTACTTGGGTCTGTCGGTCGTCAGACATCTCAGAAGGTTTCCCAATCTTCTGTTTACTACTTCAGTCTGTCCGTCGATCTGCAAATGGTATGCAAAACTAAACTGCAACTTGGTGCTCAATTTCTTCCATAGGGTTCTCCAGAAATGCCCCATAAACTTGGTATCCCGATCTGATGTGATACTCTTTGGTAACCCATGCAATCTGACTATCTCCTTGAAGAATAGAACATTAATCCCTATGGCATCATTTGTCTTCTTACACGGAATAAAATGTGCCATTTTTGAAAACCTGTCAACTACCACAAATATTGAGTCATTTCCCTGATGTGTGTTTGGAAATCCTAACACAAAGTCCATGCTAAGATGCTTTCAACGGGTATCTGGTACCGAAAATGGTGTATACAACCCTGTGTTCTGACTTCTCCCTTTTTCCAACTAAAAAAATCGACACTGGTGAACCCACTTTCCGACATATGTCATCATTCCTGGCCAATAATACTTTTCCTCGACCAAGGATTTAGTCTTGTCGATGCAAAAATGACCTACTAATTCGTTGTTATGCAACTCTCAGATTAGGTTCTCCCTGATGGATCCTCTGGGAATACACAACTGAATTCCCCAGAACAGATAGTCTTCTTGGATAAAATAACCCAAGTACGGAGTCCTATCGACATCCCAAGGTTCACGACAAGCATTCCATGCTTTCGCAAAATCCTTGTCAGTCTCATGCTCTATCTTCACCGACTCTATTCCTGTCGCCTGAACAGTCACCGTATTCACTAGTGCTACTCTTCTACTCAGCACATTGGAAACCTTGTTCGACTTGCTTGACCTATGTCGCAACATGAATGTATATCCCTGCGGGAATTCCACCCATTTCATGTGTCGTTGATTTAACTTCGACTAAGTATTCAGATACCTCAGTGTTTGGTGATCTGTGTATAACACAAATTCCTTGGGAAACAGATAATTCCTCCACTTCTCCAATGCTTGGAAAATAGCATAAAATTCTTTTTCATAGACTGAATACTTCAGTTTCACTCCATTCAACTTTTCACTAGAGGATGCAATTTGTCGGCCCTCCTGGTTCAACACTGCTCCAATTGTCATTCCACTTGCATCACAATCGACCTGGAAAACTTTGTCAAAATATGGGAGCACTAACACCGGGCTCTAAGTGACCTTTTCCTTCAACTTGTCGAAAGCTTTCTGGACAACATCTGTCCATTTGAACTCACCCCTTTTCATGTATTCTATCAATGGTGCACAAATCCAACTAAATCCCCAAATGAACTTCCAGTAGAAACTGGCAAGTCCATGGAAACTCCTTACTCCCGTCGCACTTGTTGGTTCTAGCCAATCCACTATTGCCTTCACCTTTTCTGGGTCCATCACTAGCCCTTCGCTCGAGATAATGAATCCCACATACACCAATTCCTTCTTCATGAAGAAACACTTTTGTAGGTTCACCATCAACTTCTCCTCCTGCAATCTCTGCAATACCTGTCGAATGTGCTCCAAGTGTTCTATCTTGGTTCAACTGAAAATCAGAATGTTGTCTAAATAGACTACGACAAACGTTCCCAAGAATGGTTTTAGTACCTCATTCATCAATCTCATGAACGTACTAGGTGCATTACTCAATCCAAACGGCATGACTAACCACTCATACAGCCCTTCTCTCATCTTGAATGTTGTTTTCCATTCATCTCCTTCTCTAACCCGAATCTGGTGATAATCGCTCTTCAGGTCTATCTTTGTGAAGTATGTCTCTCCGCTTAGGCAATCCATCAAGTCATCCATTCTCGGCAATGGAAACCAATACTTGATCGTGATCCTGTTGATCGATCTGGAGTCTGTACACATTCTCCATTCTCCACCCTTCTTTGGCGTCAATACTATTGGTACTGCGCACGGGCTCAGACTCTCTCTAATCAACCCTCTGTTCAACAACTCTTGGACCTGTCAGTTGAGTTCTTGACTTTCCGTTAGACTCATCCTATGTGGTGCTTTGTTTGGTAGACTTGACCCTGGAATCAAGTCGATCTGGTGGGATATGCTCCTTATCGGTGGCAATCCCGTCAGTGTCTCCTTGGTCATTATGTAGCGAAACTCTTCAAGCAAATTTTCGACTTCAACCGGAATCTTTTCCTCCATTATCATCTTCTCAAAACATAGTCCTTTTGGAATTATCACAAAACATCTCGACTGTTTCTCCTCTTCCATGAGGAATTCTTTCGCTGAGCTCATCAGCACTCTCTTTTCCCAAAGGTTGCTCTCTACATGCTTATTGTTGGATTGCTCTTCTTGCCTCGTCTTAAGATTCCTTTTCACGCCATTCTTCCACACTATGCCTTTGTTGGTTCGACCATCATAGATCATTTTTCGATCATACTGCCATGGTATCCCTAACAACAGATGGCATGTGTCTATTGGGATTACATTGCACAGTACACTATCTTCAAATCCTTCAACTCTGAAGTTGATCAGGCATTGTCTGGTCACGTTGACATGGTGTCCTTTCTGCAACCATGAGATCTTGTATGGGTGTGGGTGTTCTCGACACTTCATCACAATCTTGTTGATGACTTCTATCGACACAAGATTTTCCATGCTTCCACCATCTACTATGGTTTTGCAATGCCATTCACCGATCCGCACCTTCGTTCAAAAGATCGCCTTCCACTGTGTCGGCTCTATCTCGTCGCGTTGATCTTCCTGGATCAAGGCTCTCTTGACCATCAGGTTTCGGTTCTTTCTTTTCTCTCCTCCACTGCTGTCGAATGCTGACTCTTCCCTCTTGTCGACTTGCTCATCTTTTCGACGTCTTTGTTTCGACTCCTCTACAACATGTAGATTCTCTGGGCACTCGTATGCCTTGTGTCATGCTCTTTGACACTTGTAACAGATTATGGCTGGTCAGTTAGCTCATTTTTCTGTTGGATGGACCACTTTGACCGTACGCACCTCGACCTTGAGTCTCACGACCATCGCGTCAGTTCTCTTGTGTTTTCTCCTTTGTCGATGTCCCCTCCGTTCGTCGATTCTCTTCGACAGATTCCTTTCTGTAACCACTACTTTGGCCTTTCGCAAAAACAGTCTTCGCACCTCGACTAGTCATCCTACCTCTAGTCGTCGCAGATTTCCTCGACAGTTTCTCTTTTGCCTTCAGAGCTAATTGGTAGGCTTTTTCGACTACTCTGAATCTCGACATGCTCAATTCATCCTGAATAGCATATTTCAAGCCGGTCATGTATCTAGCGATAGCTTCTTCTCCTTCATCAGTTTTTCCCGACCGAATTGACAATCGGTAGAACTCTTCCGTGTACTCCTTCATGGTCAGCTCTTTTTGTCGAAATTTCTGCAACTTCCTGAACAAGGAAATCACATAGTCGTTTAATGGAAAGAACTTCCCCTTCAACTTGGATACCATCCTGTCCCTAGACTTTATTTTCTCCTTTCCTTTCTTTACTCTGTCATCCTGTACATTATCCCACCATAACGAAGCATGACCTTTCAACCTCATACATGCAGTCTTAACCCGTTTAGGGTCCTCGATCTGCTCTATGTCGAAGTATTTCTCCATTTCTTTGAACCAGTCGATCAAGTCTTCTGGGTCCAGGATTCCCGAGTAGGTACACACATCTATCTTCACCCGATCTCTCATATCCAATAGAAGTTTGATAAATTTTTCTTCTGGTTCTTTTGCGGCTTCTTCCTGGGCTCGCACCTCTTCAACTTCCTCATCGACTTCCTCGTCAATATGGTCTAATGCCTCAGGAATACAACCACACCTATGGATTTATTTGATCGCTGTGACTTCATTTTTCAAAGTTTGAATCGTTCTGACACATTCGTCGTACATCTCGCGATCCACAACGATGGCTGCTGTGCCAAGAGCTCTTTGTCCTCAGACATTAATGCCTCTGTGAGCCATTTTCAACCTCTACTGAAAATCCCACGGGTCCAATCGCAACCGTACCTCAACATGTCATGCACAACTCTACCCAACCTCAGCTGGAGTTTTTGAATGTACTTGCAGGCTCAATATCACTGACGTTCTTTAACTCCATGGATTCTTCAGCTCTGATACCAACTGACGCAAGGCACCCTAGTCAATAAGGTTCTTGCTTAACAATACACATGACACAACCACAATGCTTACACGAACTAGGTGTAAAACATGATGCCATAAGTGGCTTATATTACTTCTCAACATGGTTACAATGCGGAATAACTGTAATGCAAATAACTAACTTAACTAGTCGGCCTCAGCCGTTACAACTCAGAAGTAACTATCGTGTGCTCTCTCAGTTTGTCGACCTCACCCTCTCCTGGTTCGTTGCGGAACTCCGAGCTATGGCTTGATCTCATCTTCCTTATCAACATGCGTGACTCTTGTCTCTCACAACCTCAGACTCTGTTCTCATCTGTTGCTGACTCTTCTCTACTAATCCTCCCTCTCAAGCCTTCTACCCTGTTGTTGTTGTTCCCGAGATCAGTGCAATCCCTGAGACACGCATCCTTCTGTCCGTCGATTCTTCCAAATCCTACAAACCTGCAACTGTCAGTGCCCTGCCATGCTGCACATCCTCTGCCTATGACAATGTATGTCATGTCCTTCACCTACCTACAATAACTGTATTAGCTTCCTCAGCAACCCCTAACGGCTACTAGGTATAGTCTTCTTGACTTTCAACTCTTTCGACTCTGCTACAGTAGTCAATCACATCTCGACCTGTCGGTCGGTTCAATCCTATCTCCTACATCTTTCCAATCCTCCCCTTCCTCCACACTTGGCTCCGCCAAACTTGTCGATGTCGCGGTTCAACAACACGTTGATCTTCCCACAACTCTGTCTAAACTTGTCACCTGTCAACTGCCATCTGTCGACTTTGACTTGTCGACTCTTTACCTCTTCATTCATGTCGACTGCTTCGACACCTTCGGCTCGAATTATTGACTTCAACGAGTCAATCCTCTTTATGCACCAACAGTCGTCGGCACTCCCTCCGGTCGGCTCCCTTCTGTCGATGAACTTCGACTGATCTTCCTAGGCTCCGATGTTCCTGCATCAATAATATTTGTTAAAACAGATTTTTCAGATGTCCACACAAGACATGGATTTAAATAAGAAGATTGCTCAACCATTTAATAGAACAAGGATTAAATCAATTTAAGGAAAAAACACGCAGGGTTTATTGTTTAATTAATAAACAGAAAATTAATCCTTTTGAAAAGGCACAAGTATGAAAAGACACAAGCTCAGATTGAAGAGATCCAATTGTAAAGGATGAGATAGATAATATATAAACAGGCATTTGAGTTGGAAGGAAGGTGTCTCTAGTGTGCAGGTTGAAGGAACAACGAGAATAGGCCAAGACCAATGGAGTGACAAAATCAAAGAAAGAAAGAAGATCAGGAAATCTGAAAAAGTAAAAAAGGGTGGAAGGGAGGTGCTAGGGCAGGTTGCAGCCTACTAAGGGTGTTGGGGCATCATGTCAGTTTTACCTGACAAAACAAGGTGTTGGTGCATTCTTCAGTTGTAGTTGAAAAATTGGGTGTTGGTGTATCCAACAAGTTGTAGCTTGCAAATTATTTGTAAATATAATTTTGTAGTAATAGAAAGTTTTGGTGGTTTTCCCAATTGGGATTCCAAAATAAAATTGTGTTATCTATCTTCTTTGTTGATTGAATTTTTAATTATGATAAAATTTGAAAAATAGTATAATACGGATTCACCCCCCCTCTCAGTATTGCTTGATATTCCAACAATTAACCTTAGTCAGTGACATATTATATTTATGAAGTCTTATAGAAATTAAAGAGCCATGTTTTACATTCATTTAAATAATGAGTATGTTTGTCAAGCGCGCCAATTGCAATAGGATTTTATTGGAGTGAGGAGACTTACAGAGTTGGATTTATGGTTTATGGAGTTAGATTTTTTTTCAATGAAAAAAAACATGCAACTTGTTATTCATAATGGAATCAAAGTTACATATAACAGTTCATCTTTTTCCAATACCTTGCAGTCTTCACTTTCTCAATTAAAAACTGACTAGGACCATACTCACTTTTCAATCCTCAAACACTTCTACATTTCATATTTTTCCACAAAATTTAGGCAAAAAACTAGACATAACAAAAGCCAAAGTTTTAAAAGGATCTGCATACAAAACTTTCAAGATAGGACTGGAAAGAGCCTAAAAAAATACTATAATAACTAGATTCTAAGAGACCATCCTCAAAATTTTCCTCATAATGTAGAAGGCCACCCATATCTCCAATGGTTGCTTTAGAAATCCTATATGTCTCCTTTTTAAATATGCGATAAATATGGCAGAACGAGATCTTTGCAAAATGTGGAGTCAAAATATTCACCCGATTCATCCAATGGGCCAAACACAAAGGTTTTAAAGAGGAGATACCATTATCCCAGTTGATGACAAATTTAGAATCTCCAACAATCTGTAGCTCCAAAATTCCATGCTTCTTGGCAAACCAAAGAAGTCCCCATAAAGCTATAAGTTCAACATGAGTATTTGAACTCCTTCCCGCATTCATCCTCAATCTGATAGTATGATTTCTTCTAATATTTAGAACCATACCCACTTCACATCTACCATCTTTTTCAGCCCCATCAAAAAGTCCAGTCGAAATGTCTTCATTCAAGCAAGGCCTAACATATACCTTGGAGTGTTTAGTTTATCAATATTGTCCCATTCTTTTAGAGTAGTTATAATATTAGAACATATTTGAAATAAAAATGGCCTGATATTTTGAAAGATAAACCTGTTCCAAGCCTTCCATATTTCCCAAATGGAAAATAACGGGAAATCCTTATATTTGACCTTTTTTTTTAGCCAAAAATATATATTGTTCTTGAAATTTACCATCCCCCAATTTTCATGATTTGTTAAAAGACTATCCAATTCCAACCAAACAGATTGAAAAAAGGAGATTTGCAGAATAGGTGATAAACATTTTTTGAATCCTTCATACATAGAATACAAAGACCTGGTCCACAAAGTACCCTTTCTTGCATATTATCCCAAATTAAAATATTATTATTCAAAGACATCCAAATACAGCATTTAATTTTCAATGGGATTTTTCTTTTCCAAACACACTAAGCCCACCACTTGGTATTATAATCTCCCCATTCCTCCAAAGATGCACTGTAAGCCAATGTTGCAGTAACTTCCCCACTCATTTTATTTGTATCCCAAACAATAACGTCATGTTGATCATTTAGAAGAATACTAGCACGTGAAAGGATTAAAGTATAGTTGTTCCATTCCTGGGAAACAAACAAATGCAAATTCAAACTATCAGTCAAAATCCAATAAGCACCATTAAGTTCATATTATTTCTAACATGTGATAAAAACATTAAATTCCTCTTGTGAAGCTAAGAAATTAACTCATCGGACATGGAGAAACTCCCAGAAGGGCTAGCAATAGGATCAATACCCATAAAAATCTGTGAACCATGTCCAATCTTCTAGCTAAAAAAGCTTCTCGAAATGGGATAAATTTTCATGAATCCCCTCCAAATGATTGAAGCATTATGATAAATCTTCACTGGGTCTAGAATCCAAGAAATGAATTTATATATTTTGAAGTGATAAATTTATTCCAAAGTCCTTTATAGAACATGCACTGCCACATACTTTTGGCACAAAGAGCTTTGCTGAACTAATGTAAGTTTTTTTAGTCCCCAATCTCCCAAATATTTTCGCAAGGCAATATTTTCCCATGATGAAAGATGAAACTTCAAAATATCCAACCTTACATCCCACATGAACTAAAATATTCTTCTTTCGATGCAAGAGAGCATTGAAACTGGAACTAAATTAAGGGAGAACGAGTATACCGGAAGACTTTGTAAGACCGCATTGGTCAAAACAAATCTACCACCTATATAGAGCCATCTAAAAGACGAACAATTTATTATTTTTTCCAATTTTTTGGTTAACCAATCTGAGTCCCCTTTTGTATAAGAACTTGGCTTAAGAAAGTACCCAAGGCATTTAATACCATCATCTAATAGGGACATCAGATAAGGGAAGGAGGAAGCAATTTGATCACAAATAGAAGGGTCCTCACAATTGTAAGAGAAATTAGACTCATGAGGACTAAGGACCATCCCCGATGCCATAGAAAAGGAAGATAAAATAAACCAATAAAGTTTCCATTTTCCCAGGGTACCACAACCGAACATAAGAACATTGTCCACGAACAACAAATGTGAAACAAACATTGACAGAGTTAGATTTATGGTTTGCTTACATGAGATGTTTGATTTCATGATCAGGGTTTTGACTTTTGATTTTATATGTTTTCTGAAGTGGTTGGTTTATTATAGAGCCACGCATAGATTATAGAATTGACCTAGTTGCTATATTTATGAAGTCTACAAGAATTGAGAGCGGTGTTTTAATTTCATAAAGTAATAAATATTTTTAAGCTCCCTAATCGCTTTAAAAGAATAGGAAAATTTCAAAGATATAAATTATGTCGAATATGACCTTTATGCAACTGCAATATAAACTGGGAAAATTCCATTTTGTTGCGTCTAATCGTAAAAATCCGACGCAAATATTCAATTCCTAACTTTCGCCCGGTTGTAGTTGAAAATGGATAAGCGAAAGTTCCAATCCTTTTCTTTGTACACAGTGGTCTCCTTTCTGCGTGCTTTAGCTTTTTATTACCTTTTTTCAACTGAAAAAAAAAACGTACTATTGCTATTCATCGAATCAAATAGTAGAAAGATATTCACCTTTTTTTTTTTAAAAGGTACATTCTGCATAAGCAAGATAGTAGTCCCATAGACCTCCTTCAATTTACATCATTATCCATACAAATATTACATATCAGAAAGGACAATACCCTTACAAAAAAGTGCCTGCAAAAAGACTTGTCAAAAATCTTCTAGAAGAAGAAAAATTCTCCACATTCCAGCATGCTGGAATCCATCCATTCCTCCCATAATAATAAACCTTCAGTACCTGTTAAAGCTTGCTTAGATAATTCATCTGCCTTACCATTGTGTTCACGAAAGATATGTGAAAATGTGATCTGTTCCTGCATATCAATCTCCATTCTGACACGTCTGCACCAATGTGTAAGAGCCATAACATTTAATTCAAATTCTTTAGTATCCCATTTGATTGCAACCCTTGAATCACCAAAAACCATGATATTGACCAATCCAAAAATATTGGCACATCTCAGCACACACCAAAGGGCTAAAAGTTCTGCTTTCATATTACTGCCACGCCCACAGTTGAGATAAAGGGTAAAATAATGTCCCTCATTTAGATATATAACACCTCCAGCCACACACATACCATCCTGTGTAGCCCCATCAAATAAAAGTATGGGTTTATTGACAATGAAGGAAAATTGTCCAACCCTTTTATCCACTGCTGGTGTATACTTTTCGGAATATAGATGTGTCATATTTGTGACAATGATCCCACATGCCATGACATCCGGAACTTTTTCCTGAAAAGTGCTAAAATTCTGATAATACCAGAGAGCCCAAGATAAGAAAATAGGGACCTGAATAGTCTCTATCGATTCGCGAGACCAGCATAGCAAGGCTTCACCAAAATTAGCCCTCTCCCAAACCCTTGTGATAGATAACTTTGAACAGCAAAACTCCCAGACTTTTTTACCAAAAGAACAATGAACAAACAGATGATTGATGGATTCCGAGTTTTCCTTGCATAAAATAAACCAGTTTGGTCCCATCCAACCACACTTAGAAAGATTATCCCAAGTCTTTATAGTACCCTGGAGGGCGTGCCAAAGGAAAACTTTATGTTTCAAAGCAATATTCCACTTCCAAATCTTTCTATACCACCAATGTTGTGGAAAGATAAATTTTTCCTGCATAATCCTGTCATAAGCAGTTTTGGCAGTAACGATTCCAGACCTCTCATTACCAATCCAAACCAATCTATCTTCTAGTTGTGTTAAAGTAATACCAGCCACATCAAGAGATCTAACAAAGTTGTCCCAGGATCTAGCGTCTTCATCAACAAGACCCAAATCCGAAGACTGTAACCAATATTTCTGTCCAAAAGGTTTTCTGATACGATCTAATGTAATTAGACCATGTATTATCAAATAATCCAGGATCTTTTTTGAAGGATAAGTTGGTTCAATAATACCCAAAATATCATCTCTACCAATCCTAATGGTCTTCCCATTACCTACAAGCCATCTCATATCGCGAATAATCCAACCTGAAACTTTCAGCAGACCACGCCATAAAGGAGAACAACCAGAACTCAATGGCATATTCAATCTGATCCAATCCACTAAATTCATATTTATATACTTAACAAAGGAAATCCTGGACCAAGGATTAAGGTTGAAAAGGCACCTCCAAAGACTCTTTTCCCTAAGTGCCATACTAAAGGATTTTAAATCCCTGATACCCCAACCACCAAACACCTTAGGTCTAGAGACCGAATCCCATCCCGTCATCACCAATGATGCCCTGTCAATACCACCGGACCACAGAAAATTGAAAATCAATTTTATTATAACATTTAAAATATATGAAGGGATCTCGAGGAGGGATAACCAATATACAGGAACGCCGAGTAGAACAGCCTTAACCAGAATTAATCTACCACCCACAGAAAGCATCCTATATGCCCAATGTGAAATCCGAGCCTCAAATTTCCGCACCAGCCACCACCAATCTTTGATCTGATAATTATTTGGTCTCAAGAAAAACCCAAATACTTGAGTCCATCCTCTAATGGAAAGCAGTTGTATGGCAATATAGAAGCAATACCAATTCTTACATCAGGATCCACATTATGGTAATAGAAACTAGACTTTGATGGACTAACCTTCATCCCAGATATTCTATAGAAACAATTCAAAATATTTCGAATGACCCCCCATTCCGCAGCAGTAGCCAATCCAGCCAACAACACATCATCCACAAAGATCAAATGAAAAATAAGACATTCCATTCCCAGATCTATACCCTTTAGCAATCCTTCTTGTTTAGCAAAATTTAACATTCTACTAAGAGCATCAACAATCAACAGGAACAATAAAGGGGATAATGGACATCCTTGCCTGATACCTCTAGTACACTTAAAAAAAGAAGAAGGCAATCCATTTATCAAGATAGCAATGCTAGCCGACGAAACACAAGACATGATCCAATTAATTACTAGTGGGGGCATTCCAATTTGGATCAATATAAGCCTCAAGAAAGTCCAATTAACCCGGTCATATGCCTTTTCCAAGTCTAATTTAAGCAGCATAGCACTGATTCTTCGACTCTTGATGGAATGGAGAAGTTCCTGAGATGCCCCAATGGCATCATGAATCTGTCTATTATGTAAAAAACCAAACTGTTCTGCAGTTATGTGTACTGAGAGAGCCTCTTTAATTCTTTGTGCAATAATTTTTTATACCAATTTATAAGCCAAATTGCACAGTGCAATAGGCCTATAATCACCAAAGTGTTCTGGCTTACCCTTTTTTGGTATCACTGTAACAAAGGATGAATTCAAAGCACCTGAAGTAAAACCTTGCATCCTTGTATACTCAACCATTTGCAGTAAATTAGGCCCCATAAACTCAAATAAATGTGTATATATCTCCACAGGCCACCCATCGGGGCCAGGGATTTTCTCACATGCAAAAAGTTTCAAAGTGTGTTCCACCTCCTCAAGGGTAACCTCCCTTCCAAGAGCAGCTGCCTCATCTTCATTAAAGAACCGGGGAAAGAGACCAGCAATTTTGATTTGTTCCCTTAGATCACTATTGCCTTCTTCTCTGTAGATATTCCCAAAATGCTTGAATGCTTCCAATTTTAAAACCTCATCACCGGAACAAATATTACCCTCAGCATCATCCAATTCCCAAATAGCATTCATATTTCGACGAGCTGAAGCATATGAATGGAAAAACTTTGTATTTTGATCACCATGTTTAATCCACAACGCCCTGCTTTTTAATCTCCATTCCATCTCCTCCATAAGAAGGATATCATCTCGATTCTTCTCAAGTTGTTTCACCACATCGAAATCCTCCTGACTCAACTTATCCTTAAAATTTTCATTAAAAATATTATGTATCTCATCTTCAATAAGGACCAGATCCCTCTTATCAGCTTCCTTCCTCTTCTTCACCCAATCTATCACCACTCTTTTAAGACTTCTCATTTTGTTGTAGAAAATATCTAAAGGATTTTCACCCTCTACAGCAGCAGTGAACCAGTAATATTTTACCAGTTTACAGAAATCTTCCTCCAACAGTCAGGAATGATTGAATTTAAAAGGAACATTAGATTTTATCCCATAATCATCAAACTGAAAATAGATGGGCCAGTGATCAGAAACCTTATGCCCATGAATCCAGGCCCGATATCTTTGAAACTTTCCCAGCAAATATACCTTAACCAAAAAACGATCTAGTCTCTTGTGAACACTGTCAACTCCCCCTCTGCCATTACTCCAAGATGGACTCAATTTCGATGGCACAATATCAATAAGCTCATGTTTCAACAGTAAACTGCTGAAAAAATCCGCCATGGGATCAAGTCTGGCCTTTCTTCCCCAAATTTCTGAAGGAGATAATGTAAAATTTAGATCTCCAACGAAAATAAGTCTCTCATCATTCAAAAGACCAGAGTCCGAAAGAGATTCCAAAAAATTATGTCTGTTCGAGTAGGGAGCATAACAATTAAAAACTGTTAAACCAAGATTCAAACCAATACAATGACCCTTTAACAAAATCCCCCACTCAGTTCTGAAGGTAGTGAATGAGTATAACAGCGGATTCCAAGCAGCAACCAACCCCCTAGAAAGACTGAAGGCATCCACAGCAGAAATATCCCAAAATGGTAAAATATTCCCCAATTTAGACACGGCATCAGCCCCAGAGCAGATAGATTCTTGAATCAAAACTATGCTGGGTCTAGTAGCTTGAAGAAGGTTGGATAGGGCCCTAGCCCTCAAAACCCCACCCAACCCACGAACATTCAAGGAGACGATAGACATTAAGAAATGTCCACAATGGGATTCTCTGCTCTAAGACCCACCCCATTACCAACTAAAGAATCACCATCACCAAAAACTACACCATCAAACAACAAAGGCTTAGGATCAGACCCTTTTTTCTTTTTTTTAGCTTTTCTAATTGTCACATTCTTAAACTTTTGGGGGATAGACAATACATTGGAGTCCTTTGCAGGGAATTTTGAAAATATGTCAAGGGGTTCCAAAACACCCACCCCCCTGACACTACTATCTCCCAAACAGTCAGAAACAATAACATCCACCAATTTCTCCGAGCAGTTATCAACCGAACTTAGAATAGTATGCTCTGGAGAGGAAACAGATGCAATCTCCATATCCCCATTAGAAATTCCTTCCAAAGATGAACTAGGGCAAAGAATAGGATGGAAATTCTTTGTCGTACCAACAGAAACAGGCTGGTCATCATCCCCAACAGTCCCAAGAACAGACCCAGGATTGGATAAGCCATGCCATAACTGAACAACCCCCATAGAAATCCGTCTATCTAAATCCAATTCTTTATTGGAGATAAAATCTAATTCCTCTTTTGTGAGATCAGTATAAGCAGCATCCAGGGTAGAATTTAACTTACCAGAAATCGGGGTCTTCGAGGAATCCATCTCCTGAGTAGCCGAAACAATAATAGAAGGATTCACAGTACCTTGTCGTTCCACATTCTTCAGACCAGACAGACGAGAAGGGCATTTCGCCCTAGTGTGTCCAACCTCCCAACAGATAAAACAACGAAATGGAATCCTATAGAAATCCAAATTTTGGGTCCAGCTACGCTCACCCCAGGCAATCTCAATAGAATCCGGCAAACCCAACCTCACATCAATTTCCACAAGCACCTTTGCATAGCGTCTGTCAATGCCGAGAACATAATTCTTATCAACCTTGATACATTTACCCACAGAATTTGCAAGCCCAGCCACAGTTTCCTCCGTCCAGATTTCAATAGGGAGTCCAGGAACTATCATCCACAAATGGCGGATACCTTGGCGCTCGTGTATGGGGTCAAATTCTAAATGCCATCGCTTCAAATTTAATGACCCATCCTTAAACAGCCATGTATCCGTAAGAATCCGCAACATCGAATCTGTCGAGGGAAAAATAAACAAAATCCACTGATTAACCAGCAAGTTAATTCTCAGCGTATTCCCCACAAGCGGCGTCCAGTTATTTTTGACCCACTCAACAATCTCCACCTTTGAGATAGAAGCATACTCCAGGCGACCCACCAAAGCTCGCTCCGCAAGCATTTCGACCCTATCCAAATTTGCATTCGCCGGGATAACGAATCTCTCCACACCTTCCCGAGCCTTGAACGTTTTATTCCTCCGCCTGCATTTTTCCTTCTCCCCCACCAAATTAGGGTTCCTGCCAAACTGGCGTGACGAAGGAGGAAGGGTATCAGACCAAATAATAGACTCACCACCGAAGAAAGGGAGAGAATGGGGAGAAGCCCCATCCACATGAGACATTATTACTCGAACATCGGATCAGCCAGTATACCATACACCTGACCACACCTGCAGGAGAACGAAAATGACACCTTTCACAAACCCAACTGACACCTATCACCCGTACACTACCTAGAAACCCGAAGCCTGAAAAAAATCCACTCATACCCTTCCACATCCATCTTCGATCCCAACGCAATCAAATCTGGACGATTTTGCAGTCCCTTCCTGCAAATGGCAATTTTTCAAAAAAAATCCATAAAGTTCTATAATGTTATGTAAAATATACATATTAACTTGAATTTTATAACAAATAAAAATTAATTTTTTTATTTTTTAAAAATACAAATATTTTTTTTGATTGGTTAAAATATATGAAATGACTATATTCATCTAGTTTAAAATGTAATTGCCTGATATAAAATTAATTTTAAAGTTTTTTTGATTGATTAAAATATATGAAATGACTATATTCATTTGGTTTAAAATGTAATTGGTTGATATAAAATTGATTTTAAAAAGTACGCAAAAGTACCAATCTTTTTCTTTGTACACGACGGTCTCCTTCTGCCCTACTTTCGCTTTTTATTATCTACCGAAGCGAATCCTGGATAATTACACCGAAGGCATTTGGCCAACGAGAAGTGTGACCATCCACGTCTGCTAGATTCCTCACTTATGGAGCAAATGGAATCCTACCATGTGTTTTTGGCTTTGGCACCAGATATTTCTGACTCTTACGGCTTTTTCTGTAGGAGAACTTATATTTTATCTTGAGCCGTCTTTTTTGACTTTGCCCCTTTCACACAGACCCTCGACCGTGTCATAGCAATTTTGAGACTTCATGCTCACGCAACCGATTTACGCTGAACACCGCACCGTTTCACAGCTTTTTTTGTTTATTTGAGTTTGTTTGCTGTTTCACGCTGACGGTGGAACGCCGACTGTGTCTCAGGTTTTCGTGAGTTTACGCCGATCGCTTTGGCTGGTAAATTAGCACAGATAGTCCAGTAATTATTTTTTTGTTTATTTGGGTAATTGGTTGTTTCATGCCAACTGTGGACTGCCGACTGTGTCGCAGGTTTTCGTGAGGTCATGCCAACCGCTTTGGCTAGTAAATTAGTACAGATAGTCGTGTAATTTTTTTTGTCTATTCAGGTAATTGGTTGTTTCACGCCGACCATGGAGCACTGACCGTGTTGCAGGTTTTGGTGAGGTCACGCCGACCGGTTTGGCTGGTAAATTAGCATAGAGAGTTGGGTAATTATTTAAAAATATGGTCGATGTTTGTTAGAATAAGTCGTGTTTTTCAATGAAGAGTGGTCGACTGCTTTGGCATACCCGATAGGTGATTGCACATGTTGGTGAAGATTGGTCGACGGACTCTTTTCAAATTATGGCTGACAACACATATTCTTTAGACGGCCAGTTTGTGTCATTAGTGCCCAAGTCGGCTTCACGTTCAAGTCACTAAAACCATGCATAAGTTTATCAACACTTTTCATTTGAGAAAAGCAAATGTCATCCAGATTCCTCGCTCATAGAGCGAATGGAAAACTGCCACTTGATTTGTGATTGTTTTCCAATTTAAGTTTCTCTTCATCGAGGTTTCCTGTCACTTCATCGCATAGTATATGTTCAAGTTGAGTCTGGTCGACTTTGAAAAATGTTCGATAGAGTGTTTTCATTGTCGTCTTGATAATATATGCTTCATCAAAATTGTCAAATTTGGTCAAGTATAAGTGATGTATGAGGTCGACCACTTTGGTCGATCCTCAAGTTTGGTCAAAGGAAGTTTGGTCGAGTCCACTACAAAGTGACTTTATCTATATTTTATTTAATTGACCACTCGAGCTCAATACTTATTTTTGGTCAAATTGTAAAATATGATCAATAGCTATGGAGGGTATGTAATCAAGATGACTAAGTCAGTTGCATCTGATGTGCATATTACGCATTAATTGATTGAGTATATAAAAATAGTCGGATAATTATTTAAAAATATGGTCGATGTAACATTGTCGGGACATATATGCTATTTCGTTAAGTGATAAGTCATTTTATTTGAGAATATGCAACCGAAAGAGAGTCTTCGTCGATAAATTGGAATAGTATATGTTAAAGTTGACTCTGGTGGAAATTTATGTTTTCGTTAAACTATATTGCTGCCGACCAAGGAAACGAGTGTGCTTAATAAAAAGACCATCGACTCATTAAAATATTGCTTTATGTCTACCTGCCGACTAGAGTTGGCTCGTCGACCGGTGTCGCATTTTTTGTCGATTCACGTCGACCGCTTTTCCTGACGTCGGCAGAAATGGGAAAAGTCTTCCCATATGGTCGACAAACAAAATTATATGTTATTTGGTCAAGTGATAAGTCATTTTATTTGGAGACTCGACCAATCCAATCGACTGGACACAATCCTCGACTCATGAAACCGACTGGTTTGCATACTTGACCATTGCAACCGACTGGTTTGCAGGCATTGTGCAGCCATTCTCAAACAAAGGTGAAAATGAATTCTATCGTGGTAATGAAACATTTTCAAACTATTTGTAGGTAACATTACTTCAAGAAATTTATGTTTTCGTTAAATTATATTGCTTCCCACCAAGGAAACGAGTGTACTCAATCAAAAGACCATCGACTCATTAAAATATTGCTTTATGTCTAGCTGCCAACTAGCCTCGTTTCCTTATGTCTATCTGCCGACTAGAGTTGGCCCGCCGACCGTGTCACATTTTTTGTGGGTTCACACCGACCGCTTTGCCTGGCGTCAGTGGAAATGGACAAAGTTCTCCCATATGGTCGATAAACAAAATTATATGCTATTTGGTCAAGTGATAAGTCATTTTACTTGGGATCAAATTTAACATATACTATGCCACATGTATCGTCGAAAACTCTCTTTTGGTCGCATTCAACTTTAACATATACTATGCCAAATGTATCGACGAAAAATCTCTTTTGGTCGCATATTCTCAAATAAAATGACTTATCACTTGACGAAATAGCATATAATTTTTTTTATCGACCATATAATGCATAGACTCAAACTATATGTCCCGACAGTGTTACAAATAAATTTTCTTTTAGCATGTACGTTTCACATAGACAAATCCAATGGTAACTTTATAGCAAGCGTTTAGTGAATATCTGAAACAATAACCAAAGCTTATAGCTAACAATTCTCCACTATTACACACTAATTTCATACATGAAAGGAAAACACAAGGGTGGGCACACAAAGATGCTCCCCAAAAGCGTTGCAATGGGGCTGCGCTAGCGGAGATAAAACAAATGCGTGCACATGCCTAAGGACGTGCGCACGCATTGTTAGGTTTGGTACCGAACCAGGGTGCGTGCACGCTCAATAATGCGCACACGATGAAAAGCGCACACGCGCTTCTATTAAGCTAATTAAAAAAACATGACAAAGTTGTTCTATTTTCACCCAACCAACTGAGCCTCACTCACCCATCATGTGTGTGGAGCAAGAGAGCACCATTTTCACAATTTGCACTGAAAAAATCCCTCAATCGATCCACCAAGTGATCAACGAATGCATTAGATAGGTAAGATTCATGTTTTTCATCATCATCATCGTTTTCATCATCATCACCATCATATTCATGGTCTTCATCATCATCATCATCATCATCATCATCATCATCATCATCATCGTCATAATCACCATCTTCATGGTCTTAATTATCATCATCTTCATCTTCATCATCATCACCATCATCATCATCATCATCATCATCATCATCATCATCATAATCATCATCGTCATCACTATCTTCATCATCATCATTATCTTCGTCATCACCATGTAGAAATTCTGCCTTCAAACTGCCAGCTGGTTTATGTCAAGTTTTGGTGGTTTTCATTCCCAGTCGGTTATGCATAGACTGGGAACTACTTATTGCAAAAGTCCTTAACAGTAAACACACAATTTAAAAGCATTTAACAGGCTGCAAATTAATTCAACAACATTTACACATAAATTTGACTCAGAGATTTTTGGCCAAATCGAGCCCTGGAAAAACCCCCACGGGGAAAACCAGTTGAGAGAGAGAGAGATTTATTATTCCTTCAGCAAAGCAATTTAAAAGCAGTACAAAATCAAATACAACTTATCTCCACTTTAATTGCACCCCAGTCTGCCTCGATTCCTATGCACAACTGCTGCCTGGAAATGAGTGCAGATCCTTCTCGGTTTCTGTGCAATTAAAGGTGTTGTATCCTCCTCGAATTCTGTGCAGAAAACACACTCAGAACCCTGCTGAATGTTACTGGAATTTGAGCATGTAATAACCCCAGAACAATGACTGTATTTGACTACTGTACAAACCACTGTACCAGTCACTTCTCATAAAAAATGTGCAGACTGTAATCTCCTTACAGCTAAATCAAATCAATGGCTAAGATTTGATGTGAGTAAAAGTCACATAATTAAATCACTTAATTAATTATTACTCACCCACTTTTAACTTTAGACAAAAAGTGACTTTACAAACATAAAGTCTCATTAATTGTTTAATTAATGTGAGGGTCCCATCACCCCCTTCTTAGTGACTTAGGCTAAAATCACTAGGGGGAACACATCCAAGGTACAAAAACTAACACTCCCTCTTACCGAGCAAGGTGTTCTGCACCACTCCCAACTTATCTCTGAAGAAGACAAACTTCCCCCTCCCCAAAGATTTCGTTAGGACATCTGCAACCTGCTGATCAGTGGATATGTACTGTAGCTCAACTGCTCCTCTCTGAACATAGTCCCGAATGAAGTGGTATCTGATCTCAATGTGCTTTGACCTGTCATGAAAAACTGGATTCTCAGAGAGCTGAATGCAACTCTGATTGTCGCAGTAAATCACCGTAGGCCTCAGTTGTTGATCAAATAAATCTACCAATAACTTACGAAGCCACAATGCTTCGCAAGTCGCCTGACTGGCTGCCATATACTCAGCCTCAGCAGAACTCAATGCAACGGACTTTTGTTTCCTGCTGAACCACGACACTGCTGTCGAGCCCAAGCTGAAATAGCAACCAGAAGTGCTCTTTCGGTCCCTCACACAACCTGCCCAGTCTGAATCTGTGAACCCAATCAAACTAACTCCACCTGAACCCCTGTAGTCTAGACCATAATCCACTGTTCCTGCAAGGTATCTCAAGATGTGCTTTGCAACACTCCAGTGTACACTCCTAGGCTGCACCATGAACTAGCTAAGAGTGTTGACTGCAAAGCACAAGTCTGGCCTGGTGTTGACCAGATACATCAACGATCCGATGAGCCGACGATATAATGTGGGATCCACCAACTTACCATCTGAAGCATGAATTTTCTTCAAGTTGGTGATCATAGGTGTAGACATAGGCCTGCAGTCGTCCATCCGAAAAGTCTTCAGAATCTCTGCAGCATACTTCCCCTGTCCTAGGAAAATATGTCCTGGCTCTTGCCATACCTCCATCCCCAAATAGTAATGCATCAGCCCAATATCTGTCATCTCATACTCAGTAGCAAGATCTCTCTTGCACCGAGCAATAAGACGCTCATCTCCAGTGATAAATAAATCATCAACATATAGCAGAAGAATGAGTGGATCTCCACCAACCACAATGTAGTATAGGTTGGGATCAGCCTCACTCTTCTGGAATCCCATCGAAATCAGATATGCATCTATCCTGGAGTACCAAGCTCTGGGAGCTTGCTTCAGACCGTACAAGGCTTTCCTAAGCCTGCAAACATGCGAATCTCTCCCATGTGTCTCAAATCCTTGTGGCTGCTCCAAATACACCTCCTCCTGTAGAAGAACATTGAGAAATGTGGTCTTCACATCCAACTGGTGGATCCTCCAACCCATCTCTGCTGCAATCGATATCACTGCCCTGATAGAGGAATACCGAGCCACTGGAGCAAAAGTCTCATCATAGGCGACTCCCTCAACCTGTGAGAACCCCCTAGCCACAAACCGAGCCTTGAACTTCTCTACACTGCCATCTGCTGCATGCTTGACCTTGTAGAGCCACTTCGAAGTCACAACTGACTTCCCCTCAGGCCTCGGTACAATCTCCCAAGCATCATTCTTCATGATGGAATGGTACTCTTCCATCATGGCATCTCTCCATACCTGATGCTGAGAAGCCTCCTCAAATGTAGAAGGCACAGAGTCACGAAGACTCGCAACAAGGGCCATCCCATATTTGTCTGGCTCAAAAATCATCCTGATCTGCTCCTGAGGTTTGCCAAATGCCTCTGCTTCCTTCAAGGTGTCCTGAAGCCACTTGGGCTTCTTCTTCCTTGAAGGCTCCTCCGAACCTGGTGTATCCTCCTCTGAGGACGTGCCAGAAGCATGAGGTCTAACACCCCTAGGACCTGTAGCTGATGAACTAGTCCCAGAGGACCCTGCAATCTATGAGCCAGAAACCGGTGATCCTGAACCTGTGCCAATCCCTGTACCTGTCCCTGTACCTGTAATCTAAACCACTGACCCAGTAGAACCTGTGCCTGTACCCTATGATCCAGTCACCCCAGAAACCTGTGGACCTGTAACCTGTATCGAAGAAGCCTGTACCAACTGAGGTGTGGGAGCTGGTGTCTCCCCCTGCTCTATCTCTCTCGACTTCCTGAAGGCCCTCTCCTCATCAAACTTTACTTCCCGCCTAACTACAACTCGCCTTTGGCCAGGAATGTAAAGTCGATATGCCTTCGAAGTCTCGTCGTAACCCACAAAGATGCCTCTCTCTACGGTGGGCTTGAAATTCGTCCTCCTCTCTGAGGGGACGTGAGAGTGAGTCAGAGAGCCAAATATCCGAAAGTGGCTCACCTCAGGCTTCTTTCCTGAATACATCTCCTCTGGAGTCATCCTCCCCACGGCACGGTGGGGACTCTTGTTCTGCAGGTACACTGCAGTGTTGCAGGCCTCAGCCCACAGAAAGAACGGTAACCCCTGATCATGAAGCATGGCCCTCGCTGCTCCAAGGATTGACCTGTTCTTCCTCTCTGCTACTCCATTCTGCTCAGGATTGTAGGGAACTGTCAACTGACGCTGTATTCCCTCCTGTCTGCAGAATGCGCTGAACTCCTTGGAGGTATACTCACCCCCGTTGTCTGACCTCAACATCCTGATCTTCCTCCCCGACTGCTTCTCCACAAGGGCTTTGAACCCTTGGAAGACACTCAATACAAGTGGGGACTTCTTTCTCCTCAAGAAGTATATCCAGGTCTTCCTGGAGTAGTCATCAATGAAGCTGATATAGTACTCATGGCCACTCAAAGATACTAAGGACATAGGACCACATATGTCAGTATGAATCAGATCGAGCAAACCTGCTGCTCTCGTGTCACTGCTAGGAAACACGGTCTTGGTGTACTTTCCCAAAGCACACCCTCTGCACACATCACTCTGCTCAGAGTCAAACTCAGGTAAACCTGTGACCATGCTCCTCAATACTCCCAGAGCGGGGTGATGTAAATGGGCCATCCTCCTGTGCCATAACTCACACAGCTCACTGCTGCTGCTGTGTGCTAGAGCATGCTGTGGCTGAAACAATAGCTTGTACAGTCATCCACATCTAACTCCAATATCCATAAGAGTAGATACACCTGCGGTCTTGGGAGACACCTGCACTCTCCCATCTGAGAAGCACACCCCAAGACCCCTGTCCTCAATCGTGGAAACTAAAACAAGGTTCTTTTTCAGCCCAGGGACGTACAACACATCCCTCAAAGTCATGGGACTCATGGACTCCCTCTCAAATATGGCTGTCCCCTGACCCACTTCTCTAACAATGGTGTTGTCACCAAGCACAACCTCCACCTCTCTCTCTGTCCGTGATAACTCGGAGAAGAACTCCCGAGTACCTGTCATGTGTCTCGAGGCTCCGCTATCAATATACCACGTACCAGTGGTGGAAGGACATGTCTGATGCGCTGTCAATAATGAGTGCTCAATCTCCATATCCATGTCAATGCTGGTGGCTAAGGAGACTCTCTCTCTCTCACTCTGTCCAGCATATAGGGAAAACTCCCTCTGAAACCTGTCACCAAACTCATCAATCTCTGTTGAGGCTGCTGTCTGCTGACCTGGTCCCTTCTTCCTCTTCTTGTTTGGACACTGAGATGCATACTGTCCAAATGCCTGACAACAGTAGCACTTGATTTTACTCAAGTCCTTCTTCTGCCCACCCTGTGGATGATGTTGCTGCTGCTGCTGCTGTCCCTTGGCCCCATGCTTCTTGGGACCCTTCTTCTTCTTCCCTTTGGCTGTCAAAGCCACATTCTCCTCATCTGCTCCACCACCTAATGTACTGCCCTGTACGAGACCCCTCCTGGTCTCCTCCTGCACAAAGTCATCCCACAACCTCTCCCATGATGGAAGGTTCTCCCTGCCCACAATGGCCTGCACAAATGCACTCCAGGGCCTTGAAGCCCCATTGACTGCTGTGCGTACTAGCTCTGTAGGGGATACTACTTCACCAACCGCTGTTAGTTCATCCCGAACTGCAGAGATCCTAGTAAGATAAGCTGTGACTCCCTCTCCTCTAGTCATCCTGATACTCTTGAGCTTCTCCTTGAGAACCATCTTCCTATTCTCGTTGGAGCTCTCATACAAGCTGATCAAGGAACTCCACAT
This sequence comes from Larix kaempferi, assembly GCA_027924585.1. Classification (NCBI taxonomy): domain Eukaryota; kingdom Viridiplantae; phylum Streptophyta; class Pinopsida; order Pinales; family Pinaceae; genus Larix; species Larix kaempferi. Next base: position 12,600,033 of record BSBM01000924.1, read on the forward strand.
CTTGTGTGCCTTGGTCTTCCTGGAAATGTGAGGGATGATGTGGTCTTTAACTGCATCTAGTATGATTCTCCTAGCCTTACAGTCTTTCTTGTTGAAGGCTGAAAGAGCGGTCGCATCTGAGCCATCTGGAATGGTAATGGGGTTTGTGGTGGTGTTCCTCACCACCTCCACCTATAACTCGTTCTCCTCCAAAAGCAACAAAATTCTGGCCTTCCACGGCACAAAATTTTCCGTCCCACTCAACCTGTCCTCAATCCTCAAACCTGTAGCCATCTGAAAATCAACCAAAAGAACGCTGCCCACTAACAGAAGGTAAGAACACTGAACTTTCTGAGATCTGCAAGTTTTATGTGTGTCTGCAAATCAATTTGTTTTCTACCCCCTGTGCTCTGATACCATGTAGAAATTCTTCCTTCAAACTGCCAGCTGGTTTATGTCAAGTTTTGGTGGTTTTCATTCCCAGTCGATTATGCATAGACTGGGAACTACTTATTGCAAAAGTCTTTAACAGTAAACACACAATTTAAAAGCATTTAACAGGTTGCAAATTAATTCAACAACATTTACACATAAATTTGACTAAGAGATTTTTGGCCAAATCGAGCCCTGGAAAAACCCCCACGGGGAAAACCAGTTGAGAGAGAGAGAGATTTATTATTCCTTCAGCAAAGCAATTTAACAGCAGTACAAAATCAAATACAACTTATCTCCACTTTAATTGCACCCCAGTCTGCCTCGATTCCTGTGCACAACTGCTGCCTGGAAATGAGTGCAGATCCTTCTAGGTTTCTGTGCAATTAAAGGTGTTGTATCCTCCTCGAATTCTGTGCAGAAAACACACTCAGAACCCTGCTGACTGTTACTGGAATTTGAGCATGTAATAACCCCAGAATAGTGATTGTATTTGACTGCTGTACAAACCACTGTACCAGTCACTTCTCATAAAAAACGTGTAGACTGTAATCTCCTTACAGCGTGACAGTAGACCACGGGTTTTGTGTCAGGGATTGATATTACATTATCTGAGCCTCAACTAAATGAAGCTTCCATGAAATACAAGCCCAGAATCCACCTCAACCTGCGTGCTAATGAATAGACAACTGAATGGTACCTTCACGATTTTATTGCATGAAATGACAGCAGTTCTCACTGTTCACTTTGCTGATAATAAATGCCAGAAAGAATACCTTGTAATCTGAGCCAATACTGGAAAACCCATGCCTGGAAACTCATGCCTGTGGAGTCACGGTTTCAGTGCCTGCACCCTAGCTCGACCTCCTCCTTCTCGAGTTCTCTCTTCACCTCTCTTCACCTCATTCTCATCATCACAATAAATTAGGTATTCAAGCCTCCGTCCTTTTTGTCCAATCCCTAAAAAGGAATCTTAATCCAATGGTGTAGATTAAATCAAATCAATGGCTAAGATTTGATGTGAGTAAAAGTCACATAATTAAATCACTTAATTAATTATTACTCACCCACTTTTAACTTTAGACAAAAAGTGACTTTACAAACATAAAGTCTCATTAATTGTTTAATTAATGTGAGGGTCCCATCACCCCCTTCTTAGTGACTTAGTATAAAATCACTAGGGGGAACACATCCAAGGTACAAAAACTAACACACCACCACCACCATCATCATCATCATCATCTTCATCATCATCATCATCATCATCATCATATTCATCATCATCCTCATCATCATCATCGTCCTTATCTTCATCATCATCATCATCATTTCCATCATCATCATCATCTTCATTATCATCATCATCATCTTCATCGTCGTCGTCGTCGTCGTCGTCATCATCATCTTCGTCATTGTCATCATCATCATCATCATCATCATTATCATCATCATCATCATCATCATAATCATCATCGTCGTCGTCGTCGTCATGACTATCTTCATTGTGTTAATCATCATGTTCATCATCATCACCATCATCATCGTCCTCTTCATCATCATCATCATCATCTTCATCATCATCACCATTATCCTCATCATCATCATTGTCATCATTTTCATCATCATCATCATCATCCTCATCTTCATCATCATAAACATCTTCATCATCATCATCGTCGTCGTCATCGTCGTCGTCATCTTCATCATCATCATCATCATCATTGTCATTACCATCACCCTCTTCCTCATCCTCATAATCATCATCCTCATCCTCATCGTCATAATCAACAACATCTTCATAATCATCATCATCATCTTCATCATCATCATCACCATCATCATCATCATCGCCATCGCCATCTTCATCATCATCGTTGTCAGTGTCATCATCACCACCACCACCACCATCATCATCATCATCATCATATTCATCATCATCAACATCATCATCATCATGATCATCCTCATCATCATCATCGTCGTCTTCATCATCATAATCATCATTATCATCATCGTCATCGTCATCACCATCACCATAATATTTATATTCATCATCATCGTCATCATCATCATATCCCTCTTCCTCATCAACATCTTCATCATCATCTTTAGCATCATCATCATCTTCATCGTCTTCATTATCATCATCATCATCATCATCATCATCATCATCATCATCATCATGAAGATGTTGATGATGATGAAGACGATGAAGATGATAGTCATGATGATGACGATGATGAAGATGTTGATAAGGAAGAGGGAGATGACGATGATGATGATGAAGATAAATATGATCGTGATGATGATGATGAAGATAAATATGATGGTGATGATGATGATAAATACGATGATGATGATGATGATGATGATGGTGAAGCCGACGACGACCGAAACGATGGTGATGATGATGATGATGATGATGACGACAACAATGATGATGGCGATGATGAAGATGGTGATGGCGATGATGATGATGATGATGATGATGATGATGATGAAGATGTTGTTGTTGTTGATGATGATGATGATGAGGAAGAGGCTGATGACGATGATGATGACGATGGTGATGATGATGATGATGATGATGAGATGATGATGAAGATGGTGAAGATGGTGATGATGAAGACAATGATGAAGATAATAATGATGATGATGATGATGATGATTATTTTCTCCACTAACCACACATGACCTCTTAATGGTATCATTGGCCTATAATTAAGGATGTCGATACCATGAAGTGGTTTTGAGCAATATGTATGCACCATGCCTAATCAAGGATTTTGAAATGAATTTTTATGGAAGAATATCATGCCTTTGGCCATAAAGAAACCATTTAGACATCCAAGGCCATGAACAATGTCTAAAAGCACCAAACAAGACTTTACAAGGGTATCCAATGTGCTATATGTATCCAAGTCTTGGGGACTTAGGACATTGGACATGGTCAAGGGAGGATACCTAAGACTCGAGCCTTAAAGGAATATTATATCCATCTAGGCATAAGAAGGTTACCTCCACCAACTACACATGGCCTCTTGAGGTATCATTGTCCTATGATTGAGGATGGAAGTTCCATTATATGGTTTTGAACTTAGTGTCTACATGTCTTAGGGCCTTGGGAATGGTTTTCTAGGGAAGAAGTATTCCAGCCATCAAAGACTAAGAAGTTTTTCTCAACCAAGGCCCATCATGTGGTTATCATCACCATCATCATCATCATCATCATCATCATCGTCATCATAACCATCTACATCATCGTCATCATCATCGTTTTCATCATCATCACCACCACCACATCATCTTCATCATCATCATCTTTGTCATCATCATCTTCATCATCATCGTTGTCGTCATCATCACCATAATATTCATGGTATTCATCATCATCATCTTCATCTCCATCATCATCATCATCATCATATTCGTCATCATCATCATCATCATCATCGTCGTCGTCGTCATCGTCATCATCATCATCATCCTCCTCATCATCATCGTCCTCATATTCATCATTGCCATCATCTTCATCATCATCATCATCATCATCATCATCATCATCTTTCATCATCATCGTTGTCGTCGCAATCACCACCACCACCACCACCATCTTCATCATCATCATCTTCATCATCATCATCATCATCATAATCATCGTTTTCTTCATCATCAACATCATTATCATCTTCATCATCTTCATCACCATCATCTTCATCTTCATCATCATTATCGTCATCTTCATCATCATCTTTTTCATCATCATCTTTTTCATCATCATCATCATCATCATCATCATCATCATCATCACCATCTTCATCATCATCATCATCATCATCATCTCCCTCTTCCTCATCAACATCTTCATCATCATCATCTTCATCATCATCATCATCATCATCATTGTCATCGTCATCACCATCATCTTCATCGTACATCATCTTCATCATCCATCATCATCGTCATCGTCATCATCATCATTATCATCATCATCATCGTCATCATCATCATCATCATCATCATCATCGTCATGGTCTTCTTAATCATCATCATCATCATCTTCATCACCATCATCTTTATCTTCGTGATGATGAAGATGGTGATGAGGAAGAGGGTGATGACGACGACGACAACGATGATGATGATGATGATGATGGAGATAGAGATGATGATGATGAAGACCATGAAGATGATGGTGATGACGATGACAACGATGATGATGAAGATGATGATGATGATGATGATGATGATGATGATGAAGATGATGACGAAGATGATGATGATGATGGTGGTGGTGGTGGTGGTGGTGACAACGATGAGAATGATGATGAAGATGGTGATGAAGATGGTGATGACGATGATTATGATGATGATGATGATGATGATGATAACCACATGATGGGACTCGGTTGAGAAAACCTTCTTAGTCTTTGATGGCTAGAATACTTATTCCTTGGAAAACCATTTCCAAGTCCCTAAGACATGTAGCTACTAAGTTCAAAACCACATAATGGCACTTCCATCCTCAATCACAGTACAATGATACCTCAAGAGGCCATGTCTAGTTGGTGGAGGTAACCTTCTTAGCCCTAGATGGATATAACATTCCTTTAAGGCTCGAGTCTTACGTATCCTCCCTTGACCATGTCCAATGCCCTAAGTCCCCAAGACTTGGAGACAGCTACCACAATGGATACCCTTGTGGAATAGATGGGGGGGTGATTGGGTGTATAGGAAGGGAAGAGGGGTGGGGTTATAGAGAGGCGGGGGGGGTTTAGTGAGGGATAGATAAAAGATTAAGGTGTAAAACAACAACGCGTGCACGCACAGAAGCGCGCATGCGTGTCTGAATTCAAATTGTTTTTGGTGCCCTTGTAGGCTTGGAATTAGCTTCGGATTGCACCTTGAGGCTCGGTCTGATTTATGTTTGATTTATGGAAAAACACATCAAATGTTGTAACTTTCCATTTTTCACAACTAGTTCCGCATATGCTCCACGAGTGCACTGCAGATGAAATTGCACACACTTGTCGAGCTCTATGTGCAGATTCTAAATATATAATTTTTTAATAGATCTGTTGTTGTTTTCTATTTTTAATTCATTTTTAACTGCACTCATGTAAAATTTGTAAAAAACATAGGTCATTTATTTGGCCTATAACTTTTGATTGGCTTACCTATTTCAAAAATGGAAAAGAACCCGCACGAGAGCATGAAAATACCTACAACCTAAAAATATATATATATTTTGATTATTTTTAGACCATGATATAGTGGCTCAACACTTGACCATGTCGTTTTAGGGCTTGACTAACTTCGGTAATTTAAAAAAAATATAAAATTGACTTTTAAAATTTTGGAAAAATAGCCCCACAGAAGATTCATCTATTTCCTACGCCTCTACATATTTTTTTTCTTGTAAATTGAAAATTTACATAGCAAACAAGTGGCTCAACAAAAACATGTGCATTATGTTTGAGAAAAAAAATAACATACCAATCTTTGAATAATGAAAATTTGGGGTGGTTATACCACTTTTCCATAAATAAAGGTTATATATTCTAGAATGTCATCCGTTTTTCTACATTTCATATTTTGACACCTAATCCGAAAACGTTTTTTAGGTTCATCTAATAATTCATTTTAATGAAAATATTTTTTTTTTTCCAGAATGTCATTGCAACTAACGTGTCATAATTGGGTATCATTACCTTGCACCAGCCCACAATGGAAGTCAAATAACAAGATGTGTTGCTTCGTTTTTCAACCAAGCATGTGCAAGGATGCACCTGCTAACTAGTAGCAGCAGCCTCAATAAAAATATGTAAAAACTAATGTAATCTAATCTAACATTGACATGTGCAAAGAAATAAAAAAACTAGATTTAACAACATAAGCAAAAAAATCTATAAGAAAAACGAGAAATTAAAAATTTTGGTTTCGTATACCTCAAATGGTGAGGATGGTGAGTTTTGAGCAACTCCAAGGTTGAGATGCTTCAATGTCCAATGGTCTCTTCTTCTCCAATGCTTCAATGGGGATCTTCAAACTCGAAATGGGAGGCAAGGGCTCTCAAAGGGAATTTGGAAGCATAAGGATAGGATGAAATGTGGATGAATAATGAGGAGACCCTATCACCTTTTTATAGTTTTTTGTCATAGGGAATACCATTATGGTTTTAAAGAAACCAATGGTATTAACCAACATGGTTTAGGTCTCTTTTTCCTTTTTTTAATATTTTTTATATTTTTATTCCCTTTTAATATTTTTTGAGAATTTTGGACCATTTTTAAGGGTTTTTTGTGTTTTTTGAGGAAAAATACATATTTTGAGGGGAAAAAGGTGTATTATGGTCTTTTTGGTTACCTTTTGATGGTTTTAGAGGCTCAAATGGTGGAGAAGTGGACAAATGGGTTATGTGAATAAGAGAATGAGCTAGTGAGCACTTTTTGGGTGTTAACAGATTGCCCCCTGATGTGTGAGGGAAGGAGCTCATTGTATGGATGATAGACATCATAGTTATTTTTTCTTTTTCCTGGGGTTTGGAGAGGAGAAGAGACTGATTGGAGACTGGAACAACGACCCCTTGGAAGTTGCAAAAACTTAAAAAAAACATGGCCTCAAAATGAATGAGGAATGTTCACTGATTATGGACGAGGCGGGCATACGCATGCTCGTATCAAGAAATATACATAACAATTAGGCCCAAGAAGGGGAACCTGAATAATACATAAAAAAATGTTGGTACATCATAATGGTCCAGAGGGGACACAATTCTGGGACGTACTCATGGTCATGCCATGACTGATCTCAATAACTGATACACTGGAAAAGAGTAACAACCATTCTGAATAAGGTTTCAAAAAGGGTTGATAAACTGTTGGAGCCGAAGGTGTCCAACAACTGTAGGGACTCAATAAGACTCTCAAATGTGGTAGAGTCAGTGAATGAGTCAACTTCTGAGGAGTATATGTAACTGTATACTCGAGGGAGTATAAAACTGCGGTACATCTGAAAATTGTCACCAAGCGTAACCCGGATATCCGTAGGAACATGTAACTGGTTTTTTCCTCAAATAGACTCTCAAATGTGGTAGAGTCAGGTGATATCCAGGGTCTTCAATAAATAGATGAAATTACCAATACCCTGTCCGAGTCTCAACGATGCGATCAAGGTGTTGACGTCTAGCATGTGAGAAATAATCATTTGGAGAGGCACTAAGGACTCCTTTCAAAATGATCCATAGGCACTCACCACTAATGATGATGAGTCCAAGGCACAGGGACCTCTGGATCTATCCTCTAGAATAGATTGGTTGGCGTTGACAAAGGGAGATCTTGCAACTACCAAGGCAATGTTGTTTCCTTGATAGGAGCATGAGGTGTACGACTGAAGTGTGATAGTACTGATGGTAGGACTGACATACTGTGGGGATGGGGAATAACTAGGAAAATAGAGTGGGTGGACTCAAACTTCCTTTGTTCAGAGTATGATGACATGGTTAACCTGGAATCATATGAAACTGATTTTCAGCTGTGGGGATCATAGCTTTAAGGGATCATGGGAAAGTTCTACATACTGGAGTGACTCTGGGGGACGAGCTGGTGGATGATATTAGGAGGATCTCAGGGTGACATATTATAGAATACTATGAACAAAGGCGACCATAATGGGGAAGCTACCATGTGAGTAGACATGATCTATTGTGGTGCTGAGAGGCACTGTTGGGTCCTTCTTCGTAGTTTTAATGAGCTCCAAGAAGGGATAAAAGTGTGCTCTGAAATGGTACTGTCCTGTGGATTTGTTCGATCCCAGGACTGTTCATGCTCGTGAGTGCTTTCATTTTTAAGGAGTCTGAAAACAATAAGAAGACTCTGAATTGTTGGAGGAGTACCGTCCTGTGGATTTGTATGAGCCCAAGACAATAATTTCTCATGGTTTTCTTTCAATTTTAGAGAGTCTGAAAGCGATAAGTAGACTCCATTGGTGTTATTTTTCATATGTTAGTCTCCAAGGCCCAAAAAAACATAAAATGATGCAAATGGAGAACTCTTCTAGTTGATGTGACTAGAGTATTCCTTTTTCATAATTAGTCTACAAGGTCTGGAAAAGGGGTAAACTTATACCAGGTAGATGCCCTTTCATATATTTTTAGCAAGCATGAACGGAAGCAAGATTGCTCGACGATCTTTTCATTGTTTTAGGAGTCAAAAAAGAGCTTAACATAAACTCCCTAAGTGCCTTTTTCATAAATGAGTTGTTCGGCCCCAAAAAGAGATAAAATTATACCAAACAAGAAGATATTGGTGAGAGTGAGAAGTGATCTCAAGCATCATCATGAGCGCGGAAAACTGGATCCGGCAATATGAAAAATGTTGTAAAAATGGTAATGGCCGATGTGGCACACAGACCGAGGTAATGAGGGGCATGGAAAAAATGTCTTAAAAATATGGTGTTGAGAGCGAGAATTGATCTCAAGCATCATCATGGGTGCGGAAATCGGAATCCGGCGGTGCAAAGGGTGTGAAAAAACGGAGGTCAAATGACTCTAGAATGGTCAAAAGAAAAAACGAGGTTAAAAAATGGCTATAAATAAAGGTGATCCCAACAAGCCAAGGATGTAGTGGTGGGGAGAAATGATGACCCACAGGGGAGAAATACTATATGTATCAAATCAAATCAAATATACAAGTGACACTTGACCTCAAACATGGTTGAGATCACGAATGTGAAAAAGTGAGTAGGGTTAATGACCTGCCCCCAAGCGATGTGCATGGGGTTTGTGATTGTGGATCACATATGTGTTGGTTTGAATGATGGGCTCATTGAGGTGTTGAGATAGAGGTGATGGGGTAGGGTCAAAATGATTGATCACGCCTCCTATCCCATGTTCGAGGTAGTCTATTATGTCCCCGAACTCAGAGGTGTCAATGCGGTGGAGATATTGTCTTAGAGAGGGATCAACAGGGCATTGACCAACTAATGGAGGGGGGGTGTACCATGAGGCTGTGGGCCATGGTGGCATACTGAAGTGACGATATGATGATGGGGGATTCCCCTTGCGAGGTGGATGCCCCCAGTATCGCCAATGAGAATGACAATGATCATGAGTAGGCAAGGTTTCGGGCCTACCCCCATGCTGTGGACATGTGGTTTCCTCTTTGATTTGAAAAGGTTGAATATGTGGGTCAGAGGGATCAATGGAAGGGGTCGACCAAACAGAGAGATCTCCATTGGAAACCATGTAAATTGTGTTAATATATTCTAAGGAGGAATATGGTGGGGGATGAATTTCCTCAATGAGAGGAGGGGATATCTCTAGGTCATCATTATTCAATTCGTATAGAGCTGCTCTATAATCTGGGAGATTAGGGCAATGATGTGAGTAATGGCCATAAATGCCACATATCGCACAAGGGTGATTGGTATGCAACGGTTTATCACGAGGCTGAGGGGGCAGTTCAAGTTTGACAACTGGTATGTTAGTGTCATCATCCAACATTTGCATGTGTTCCTGAAGTACCGGTAATTGTGGACATTGATGGGTAGCATGGCCTATATCATCGCACAAAGGGCACTTGGGGGGAGCACAAATTGTTGGGGGATTCTTCACCAACTTGGGAGTCGGTGGGGCGGTGTGGGTTGTGGGTCCAGTGGTGTAGGTTTGTGGGCCTATGCCCGATTATAGTGGAGTTCAGGGGGATCATTACTAGATGTTGATGCAGTGGCCCCTATTGGAGGTGGCTGGTTCTGGATGTTTGTGTTAGGAACCAATGTCAACCCTTGTCTTTACTATGTTAGTATATTAATGTTGGACGCATATGCTTTGTAATTCATCCCGTAGTATTTGTTGATCTATAGTTTATATTAGCCCATAGTATTGACCCATAGTATTGGACGCATATGCTTTGTAAGTCGTCCCATAGTATTATATGTCCAATGGTTTTGACTCATATTATTGGGCATAGGCTTAGTATATAAGTGTCTGTTGAGGTCATTGAACGCACCGTGAAGTTAATTTTATTGAGCTTGCTCAAAGGAGGTTGCCCCCTAGAAGTGGCCCGTGAGTTCTGTCATTTCTGCTATTTCACATATTCTTATTAATTAATTGTTGCAAGTGCATCACATCTGGTATCAGAGCACTTTCTTGGGCTCGTAGGGTGGAATTTCTACCAAATTTTTTTTTTCACATCTGTTGCAGCTTCGGATTTGGGAATAATCCCTATCCGCTTAACTGTGGGAAGTACTTGGGAATAAGCCCTAAAACTCATTGTGAGGAGTACCGCAGGAACCCCAAAGTAGCTGGCCCATTGAGAGGACCTGCCAGCGAAAAGGGCAACCACCCCTACCTCATTGACTAGTTCCCACCCGTGAGGTAAACCAAGAGCTGTCGTTTGTGGCAAAGCGATTATCAGTTTTACCTGAGCCATGGAGTGAGGGGTACTGCCCCAATACACAAGTCGTCAGACAGCATTGGTGGCCGAGTGAAACACCTGAACTGTTAGGAAGCCGTACATACCTGGGGTCCATATCTATTTTCAATTGAACTGTTGCCGATCACTTCCGCTCCAGATCCAGCCATTTCAGATCTATTCTGAAAGTCGTTCTAGATCCAGTCGTCGTTTCAGATCCAGCCGTTTTCGATCCCTTCCGCACCGTTGCAGATCCATCTGTTGCGGATCCCTTCCACGTCGCTGTTGCAGATCCCTTCAGTTTTTTCTCCATATCTCCCTTGTTTTCACTCTATTTCCCTTTAAATTTTTGGGGAACCCCTGTCATTCCATTCTGCATCTTTCATTCCTGAGGACCCTATCCCCAATTCCCATTCCCAAAGCCCGAAATCCCACATTTGTTTATTTTTAGGGTTTGCCATAACTTCCTCAGATTTCACCCAATCACCTTCAAATTTTACCGCAGAGTTCCTTTCTGAATTCTGCTTCTTTATCCCTCTCTACCAAATTTTCTCATTCTATCACCCCGCTTCTGAAATCCCCCTTTTTGCTTTCTTGTCCTTTCGACAATGTCCAAAATCTAGTCAAACCCCAATTACCCATCAGATTGTTTCCCCAATCCAAATTTACCTTTACTAAATCAGCTTCTGTTTGTGTTTTTCTACCCATTCCACCTAAAAAAAAAAAAAAAACCCTGGTTATGGTTGTCACCCGTGCAGGAGCACACACCATGGAGGAAGCACTTGCAACAATCCAAACCAAACTCCAAGATCTTGATGAAAAATTTCTCAGCCTCCATCTTCAGCATTCAGCCATGAACAATACCAGACAGCCAGAATCTTTTGCAGCCACCAGGTTCTCTTCTTCCAGCAATTTTCGTGGGCCGAAGCTTGATTTTCCTCGCTTCAATGGTACTGATCCGACTGGATGGATATATCGAGCGAAACAATATTTCAGTCTGCATAATACTTCTGATGCCCAGAAAGTTCCACTTGCATCCTTTCATTTGGAACAGGAAGCCCTTCAATGGTACCGTTGGTACATCAAAGCTCATCCCGAGCCAAACTGGACAGATTTTTGCCAACTCATTTTTCCACGATTTGGTCCTAGTACTTTGATGATTTCACAGGAGCACTCACTAAAATTCACCAAATTGGAATAGTTAGAGAGTATCAGACAGAATTTGAGAAATTGGCCAATCACACAGAAGTATTGTCTGATGGATTCTACAGGAGTTGTTTTATCAGTGGTCTCAAGGATGAAATCCGCTCAGAGGTCAAAATGTTTTGTCCCAACACAATGATGGAAGTCCTAGGGTTGGCTAAGCTGGCTGAGGACAAGATCGCAGCTCAAAAACGCTCCAAACCCACCTTTGTTCCCTTCATAAATATGGGTTCCCAACGACCTCCCATCATGCCTGCTCCTCAACCAACTCCTATCAAGCATTTGTCTGAAATAGAAATGTAGGCACACCGAGAAAAAGGGCTTTGCTATAATTGTGATGAAAAATTCACTCGGGGACATAGATGTGTTCAACAAAAGCTCTATCTCTTGGATGTGGATTCTTTGCCTGCCTTAGAACTTGGTGAAGCAGCTACAGATACAGTAGATGATCAGGTCGACATTCAACACCCGCCTGTTGACACCGCATCTCAAGACGACCCACCCGAGATCTCTCTCCATTCTGTAACCGGCATCACCACCCCACAAACAATGCGGGTCAGGGGATACTTCAAGAAGCTCCCTCTTACCATACTGATTGATTCTGGTAGCACTCATAACTTCATTGACCCTCGGATTGCCAGACAGGCTGATTGTTTTGTCCATCCTTGCTCCAACTTTGAAGACATGGTTGCCAATGGGGGCACCTTACCTTGCAAGGGGAAGTGTCACAATGTGCGTATCTCTATGGAAGATTATAACCTACGATCTGACATTGTTTTCCTTGTCCTTAGGCGGATGTGATGTGGTTTTGAGCGTTCAATGTTTACGCACACTTGGCCCCATCTTATGGGATTTTGCTAAACTTTGGATGCAGTTTAAAGTCAATGGGGCACAACACAAATTTATGGGCTTACAACCAGGGTCTCTCTGCATCATTAGTTCACATCGCCTGGAAAAAATCCTTAATAATAATTCACATGGTGTCATCTCTCAGCTCAATTCCATTCAGATGCACCCATCAACAGTCTCCACTACTTCCTTGGATAGATATGCAGGTTTCTTTGCTGACCCAATGTGCTTGCTGCCTTCAAGAGACATTTTCGGTAAGAATTTAGCCACATCTACCTCTTAGCAGGAAATGATGGTTATTTTGCATGCAGTACAGAAGTGGCAGCCATACCTATTAGGGAATTATTTCTGCATCAAGACTGATCTCCTGAGTTTGGAAAATTTTCTGGAACAATGGGTCTCCTCCCCAACACACCTGAAATGGGTTATCCAACTCATGGTTTATCCCTATGTGATCACTTACAAGAAGGGTAAGGACAATATGGTGGAAGATGCTCCTTCTCGCACAATTGATGGCCCAGTTTCTCTTACAGCTCTTGCTATGCTTGTTCCAAATTGGTTGCAATCTGTTCAACAGGGCTATCTCTTCTATGAACTCCATGCTTCTTCATCAACAGGGCACTCTGGATTCTGCAAAATGTATGATCGGGAACAATGTAACTTCTTTTGGCAGGGACTAAAAATGACAATTCAACAGATGGTGTCTGACGATGATACTTTCCAAGTCAACAAGGGGGAAATGACACTCCTTTCGGGATTGCTCAAACCCTTGCCCATCCCTACACAGCTTTGGCCAACTATTTCTATGGATTTCCTAGCAGTGCTCTGGTGGTACAATACCACATCTCAAAGGACACCATATGAAGCAGTCTATGAAAAAACACCACCATTTCTTCTTCCATACACCCTTAGAAGCTCCCCAGTTCAGGAAATTGACTCGGTTCTTTGAAACCGCGATCAGATTCTTCTCATTCTACAGGACAATCTTCACATGGCCAGAATTTGCCTGAAACAACAAGCCGATCAGCACCATTCTGAGCGCATTTTCCACACAGCTGACAGGGTTCTTCTTCTTCTACATCCTTCCAAGCAATCCTCCTTGACACTCCAAAAGCGTCAGTGGCCCGAAATGCAACTCGAGGATGCTACCGGGGAACCACTCCTTCAGATTCTGCAGCAATTTCTCCACCCAAAGCTTTGAGGACAAAGCTTTTTCTGAGGGAGAGAACATGTTAGGAACCTATGTCAAACCTTCTCTTTACTATGTTAGTATATTTTTCTTGGACGCATATGCTTTGTAAGTTATCCTGTAGTATTTGTTGATCTATAGTTTATTTTAGCCCATAGTATTGACCCATAGTATTGGACGCATATGCTTTGTAAGTCGTCCCATAGTATTATATGTCCCATGGTTTTGACTCATAGTATTGGGCATAAGCTTAGTATATAAGTGTGTGTTGAGGTCATTGAAGGCACCGTGAAGTTAATTGTATTGAGCTTGCTCAAAGGAGGTTGCCCCCTCGAAGTGGCCCATGATCAATATAAAAGTGATTCTGAGTTCTGTCATTTCTGCTATTTCGCATATTCTTATTAATTAATTGTTGCAGGTGCATCAGAGTTTGCTACACCATGGGGTGGATAGTTAGAAGTATTGATGGGTTGCACCGGTTGTAAAATGACGTTCGGTGTCGGGGGAGGGGTTGGGGTAGGTAGGTACCACACAGGTAGTCCTAATGTTAATCCTGGGAGATTAAGTGTAGCCATGACTGGAGTGTTGATGGCGCCTGAAGGAGGAAATAAAAATGGGATAGTATGAATTGGTGTGGCTCCTACGTGATTTGGCATTGAGGGTGGTTGTGGGATTAAAGGGGGATCCTATGTGAGTTGGCACTGAGGGTGGTTGCGCGAGTAACGGGGGTTTTTGGTTTGATACCTGTGTGTTATGTGAGAGGGTGCACAAATCAAATATCTCGGTTATCTTCAAAGGGGGTGGGATGGATTGGAATGTGGAAGTCATAGGTGATTCCGAGTATAATCCGAGTCTGACTGTGGAGATGATTGATGTAAGTGCATTCTGAACTGGTTTTTCAATCATAGGGAGAACATTTTTAGGTGCAGCGGGGGTGTATTGGTTTCGATGCATTTGGGGATTCATGTCGGACGATGACATCATAAGGAGATGATGAGTACTTGAATCCATCGGTTGGTTTTTGTGTGCAGCGTATGTGATTTGATGTTGTGGTGCTGTGGTTCCTTGAGGAGGATCCAATGGGCGAGTGTTCGCCACTCCTTGTGTGGGAAAAGGATTCTGCAGCACCATGGGTTGTGGTTGAGGAGGTGGCATTGGTTGTGTCACGTTCTCTTGGCATTGGGCGTCATCAGACCATAGTTAGCGTGCTCACTCCAAATGGGGGCAAGTGTGTGTGTAATGGTCGTATACCCCGCATATGGAACATGGGTGGTTTGTTCGTAAATTGGGGTTCTTACCCTATTTCGATGGTCGATCATGGTTTTGGTTGGCGGGGGGTAGTGTTTTTGTTGTTTGGAGGATAAGTCTGAGCAACTGGAGGTTGTGCTACAGCAAGCACTGCATGTGGTGGGTAATAAGCCACTGGGGCTTGTGAGTGAATAGGGGCATGTGTGGCCTACTGATGGTAATACATAGGGGATGCAACCAGAGGTGGATAGGATGAAAGTGTGTGACCATAACATTGTGGTGGACATGAGGGTCCATGAGTGTGGTGGGGGTGGGCCATGGGAGCATACAAAGTTGTAGATCCGGAGTGAGATGTGGCCCGCGAAAGATTAGGGCCATTATTATTGTGCATAATGGAAAATGGTTGGTTGTGGGATGCAACTTGTCCAATGATGTCATCGGTGGCATGGGATGCCCCCGGCGTGTCAATCCGGGAGGACTCGCCACGGGGAGCGTAAGGTAAAATGGTATACAAGTAGCCACACTGGGCGTAGATCAAATCAAACTGCTGGGCTTTTAGAATGGCTTCTTCTTCCGACTGGGGTCGTTCAGAAGCTACATCCTTGGCTATGAGCAGAAGGAGGGATTTCAGGAACCAATCCAGGAAGATACAGTCATCTAGCTTAATCTTGCAGAGACTACGGCGCTTACGCCACTCATGGATATGATCTGTGATATGGGTGTGTGTATTCTGTCTACAAGACAGTAGGATTTCTACTCCTGCATCATAGCATACAGGTAGTTGAAAGAACTATAGGAAAGTTGAGACGAGGGATGTAAACGTGGGGTGTGTTAAGTTTAAACCAAATAGACTAGCAAGATCACTGAAAGAAACATAATCACAAGATAGACACAGAATATACCCTGGGAAACCCTCATGGGGTAGAAAACCCAGCAAAGCTTTCCTCAATAAGATGATCAACCAAAATACAAGATGTGCTCCTTCCTTCTTTGTCTCCTTAGCAAATCTCCCAGACAAGTGCACACTCTTTCACAAGTGAGTGAGTGATCTAATGAGGAGTTCACCTCCTTTATTTATACTGACTCCCAACTGACTAAAAGACCTAATGGGGCCGACCTCTCCTGGAGAAGTCTAATAACCCCAAAAATATAACCACAGGGTCGACCCCCACATGGTGGGTCTAATAACCCTAGTTAATACAAACCCCCGGAGGAATAAACATCTCCGGATACATAATAGGGTTACCTCGGAGGGATGAAACATCTCCGGAATAATAAAGTACAAATATAATATTCTTTGAAGTTACAATATTGAACACTCCCCCTTAACAAGAAGGATATTATAACAGCATCTGCAGGAGCAAGGAGTCACTATACATGATACATCTATAAATCATCGGAAGCTTTCTTCAATTTGTCTTCATTAGTAACTCAAATAGTTACCGGTATATCAATGTCAACATCAACATCGACATCACGATCATCGGCATCGTCATCACACGATCATCAGCATCGTCATCACACGATTAGCAGCATCGTCATCACACGATCATCAGCATCGTCATCACACGATCAGCAGCATCGTCATCACACGATCATCAACATCGTCATCACACGATCATCAGCATCGTCATCACACGATGATCAGCATCGTTATCACACGATCAGCAGCATCGTCATCACACGATCATTAGCATCGTCATTACACGATCAGCAGCATCGTCATCACACGATCAGCAGCATCGTCATCAATACACATGATCCTTCCTTTCAGATTTACTGGATCAATTTCATCACAATCATATTTAAGACTATCCTTCCTTTCGAAATTACTGGATTTACTATCTAAGGATGATTAGTCCAACCACAATCATAATTAAGACTATCCTTCCTTTCGGAATTACTGGATTTATTGTCTAAGGATGATTAATCCTACCACAATCACATTTAAGACTATCCTTCCTGGATTTACTGTCTAAGGATGATTAATCCAACCATAATCATATTTAAGACTATCCTTCCTGGATTTGCTGTCTAAGGATGATTAATCCAACCACGATCACATTTAAGACTATCCTTCCTGGATTTACTGTCTAAGGATGATTAATCCAAGCCACAATCATATTTAAGACTATCCTTCCTGGATTTACTGTCTAAGGATGATTAATCCAAGCCACAATCATATTTAAGACTATCCTTCCTGGATTTACTGTCTAAGGATGATTAATCCAATCATGTGCATTTTGAACCAAGGTCCAGGGACGATGCAGTCCTATCCTCTATTCTCGGAGACACCTGTCTACGGCTCACTTTAGAACTTAAAGTCTAGGGATGATCCAATCCCCTCAAGTCCACCAAGGACTTCATTCTCGGAGACCTCACGTCTACGACTCTCTTTAGGACTGAAAGTCCAGGGATGATCCAATCCCCTCAAGTCCACCAAGGACTTCATTCTCGGAGACCTCATGTCTACGGCTCTCTTTAGGACTGAAAGTCCAGGGATGATCCAATCCCCTCAAGTTCACCAAGGACTTCATTCTCGGAGACCTCACGTCTACGACTCTCTTTAGGACTGAAAGTCCAGGGATGATCCAATCCCCTCAACTGTCCACTAAGGACTTCATTTTCGGAGACCTCACGTCTACGGATCTCTTTAGGACTGAAAGTCCAGGGATGATCCAATCCCCTCAACTGTCCACTAAGGACTTCATTTTCGGAGACCTCACGTCTACGGCTCTCTTTAGGACTAAAAGTCCAGGGATGATCCAATCCTCATCAGTATTCTCATCTATACAGGTACAAATATCCAAGAGCATGTATCACATCAAAACATGTATACATCACTAATCAAAACATGTATACATATAGCATGTATTCTCACTAATACATCTAACATCAAAACATGTATCATCAAAACATGTATACATCTAGCATGTATTCTCACTAATACATCTAACATCAAAACATGTATACATCACATCAAAACATGTATACATCTAGCATGTATTCTCACTAATACATCTAACATCAAAACATGTATACATCTAACATGTATTCTCACTAATACATCAAAACATGTATACATCTAACATGTATTCTCACTAATACATCTAACATCAAAACATGTATACATCACATCAAAACATGTATACATCTAGAATAAAAGATATATAAGAGTTCTAAATCTAAATAATTGTAAGTAGCTAAGTGCAACAGAACAAAAATTTAAGGGACAGAGTTGTTATCAAATACTATACTAGTCCCCCTTTCGAGGAGGGTCCTTCTGGACTATACCAAGCTTGTTTCGGAAGTATTCAAACTTTACTCGAGACAAAGGTTTAGTCAGGATATCGGCAATCTGATCCTCAGTGCTTATATACTCGAGCACATCTCAATGTCTCGTATATAGAAGTAACGGATCTCAATGTGTTTTGACTTATCATGGAACACAGGATTTTCAGTCATCTTAATGCAGCTTTGATTATCACACATAATCACAGTGGGATCCATTTCTAAGTCAAAAATTCCACATAAAAGTTTCCGAAGCCACACTGCTTCACAGTTGGTAGAGCAAGCGGCTATATATTCTGCTTCAGCAGTACTGAGGGCCACACTAGATTGTTTCTTGCTGAACCAGGAGATCATGGCAGATCCAAGACCATAACATCCACCGGAAGTACTTTTTCTGTCTGAGACACTACCTGCCCAATCAGAATCTGAGTAACCATGTAACTTGAGTTCATTGCCTCCAAGATAGTATAGGCCAAAGTCCACTGTACCTTTTAGGTACCTCATTATATGCTTTGCAGCTATAAGGTGAACCTTTCTAGGTTCTACTAGATACTGACTTAGGGTATTTACAGCAAAGCATATATCAGGCCTGGTATTTGTCAAATACATCAATGATCCAATGATTTGTCTATATAGGGTTATGTCCACTAGTTCTGATGAATCATTAACTAATAGTTTCAGGTTGGAGTCCATGGGAGTGGCCATGGCTTTACATTCCAACATATCAAATCTTTTGAGAATCTCCACAGTATACTTACCTTGATTTAGAAAGATTCCTTTTGGCTCTTGCCACACTTCTAGGCCTAAGAAGTAGTGCATTAATCCGAGATCTTTCATTTTGAATTCTGAAGAAAGCTTCTTCTTGCTTTCAATAATTTGTTTCTCATTTTCGGCTAGAAATAGATCATCTACATATAATAGCAATATAACAGGTTCATCATCCATCACTTTAAGATAAAGATTGGGGTCAGCTTTACTTTTGGTAAAGCCCATGCTTGTTAAGAAACTGTCAATCCTTCCGTACCAAGCCCTGGGAGCTTGCTTCAATCCATATAATGCCTTTTTCAGTTTGCATACATGGGTCCTTCCGTCTTTGACCTCAAAACCTTGAGGTTTTTCTATGTATACTTCTTCTTCAATTACACCATTCAGAAAAGCTGTCTTAACATCCATTTGATGCAATTTCCATTTCATCATGGATGCAAGTGCCATGATAGTTCTAATTGAAGTATACCTAGCAACAGGTGCAAATGTTTCTTCATAGTCAATTCCCTCCTTTTGAGAGAATCCTCTGGCTACAAACCTTGCCTTGTATTTTTCAATGCTACCATCTGGAGCATGTTTTATCTTGAAAATCCATTTGGAAGAAACCACACTTTTATCTCTTGGTTTGGGAACTATATCCCAAACATCATTTTTCATTATCGAATGATATTCTTCTGTCATTGCTTCTACCCATTCTTTCTTTTGAGCTGCCTCTTCATAGCTAGTAGGTAGTTGATCCACAAGATCCCACATCAAGGCCATATAGTTGGACACTAGCTTTGGTTTCTTTCTTTCTCTAATGGAGCCTTCAGGAGCACCATATTTTTCAGCCCCTTGGATAATATCTCTAGCCCATGCTGGCCTTTTTTTCTTTGATAAATCTGAGATAGGAGGTTCTTGTGGTTCCAACATGTCATGATCCTCTGGTGGATTATCTTCAGGGATGTGAACAGCCTCTGAGTTTCTAGAAGAAGGATCTTCTTCATAGATTTCTTCAAGTTGGCATTTTCTTGATTTCTTGAGAGCTGCTTCTTCATCAAAAGTTACATCTCTACTGATTTCTATATGATGGAAGCCTGGTATGTAAATCCTGAAAGCTTTGGATGATTCACAATAACCAACAAATATTCCTTTCTTACCAGAAGCATCCAACTTGGTTCTCTTTTCTTTTGGAATGTGGATGTACACAGGACACCCAAATATTTTAAGATGGCTTACCTCGGGCTTCTTTCCAGTAAACACTTCTTCTGGAGTTTTGAAATCAAGAGCACTATGAGATAATCTGTTTTGAACATATATTGCTGTCTTGGCTGCTTCAGCCCATAGATACATGGGAAGATCCTGGTCATGTATCATAGTCTTCACAGCTTCCATGATGGTTCTATTTTTCCTTTCTGCAACCCCATTTTGTTGGGGATTGTAGGGAGTGGTTAGTTCTCTTTTGATTCCAACTTCTTTACAAAATTCTTCAAACTCTTTTGAAGTATACTCTCCACCATTGTCTGTTCTGAGAATCTTGATTTTCTTTTCTGAGAGATTTTCTATTAGAGCCTTGAACTCTTTGAACTTTCCAAAAAACTTCATTCTTACCTTTTAGAAAGTATATCCAAGTTTTCCTTGAATGATCATCAATGAATGAAAGATAGTATTCAAATCCACTTAGAGAGGTGGTGGGAATTGGACCACGTACATCTGAGTGTATTAGCTCCAAGATACTCTTAGTCTTTGTTTCACTCTTTGGAAAGGGGTTCTTGAAATTCTTCCCTTTCTTACATCCTTTACATGAGCCATCATGATCAATCTTCAAATCTGGTAGTCCTATGACCACCTTGCTTACATAGGGTAAGGATTTGTAGTTAATGTGAGCTAGTCTTCTATGCCATAGCTCACTGGGACTAGAGGTTTCATGAACAAGGGCAGCTTCTGGATGACCCTTGAGTTTATACAAACCTCCTTCCTCTTCACCAATGACAATTGCATCCTTAATAGATTTTCCTTTGGACCACATTAACACTTGTCCATCAATGAATGCAACTCTATAGCCTTTCTTGTCCAATGCTGAGATTGAAAGCAAATTCTTCTTCAATCCTGGAACATACAAAACTTCCTTCATCTTCATGGGGGTCCCAGAATCAAGTTTGTAGTTTGCTTCACCAATTCCCTTAATGGGATATTGATAGTTATCTCCAAGATATACCTTTAGTGGAGAGGACTTTTCTTCAAGATTTGATAAGGTCTTCTTTTGTCATGTCATGTGCTTTGAGGCACCACTATCAATAACCCATGTACCTTCTCCAGGTGTAATAGATCCAGAGAGTGCGGAGAAAAGAACATACTCTTCTGCATCTTCTTCTTCATTTCTTCTAGGTCTTCTTTTGGAGAAGGTCCTTTCTTCATCTTCTTCTTCTCTTCTAGATCTTTTCTTGAGAGGCCTTTCTTCCTCTTCAACTTCTTCTTCACTCTCATCTTCTGCAAGATGTGCATGATGTCTTCTGTGGTAAGTACCCTTTTTCTTTTTGTTAGGACAGTCTTTGGCAATGTGTCCTAATTTGTGACAAATGAAACATTGGAATGAGGAGTAATCTCTTCCTTGGAAGGATCCCCTTTTCTTTTGAAATCTTTGTGGAGGATGGGACTCCTTTTGACTATCCTTCTTAAGGTAGGATCGATTCTTTCTTCTCTTGGTATGGGTGGCCAAGGCTTGGTCATCTTCCTTGAGCAATGCTTCTATGTTGGCAACCCTAGCTTCTTCTTGAACACAATCCTCCCATACGATATCAAACTTCATGCTTTCTTTTCTGGCACACATGGTTTGTATGAAAGATTCCCATGATCTAGTGAGACCATTTAGAGCTGTCATCACAATTTCATCTTCATCAAGAGTATCACCAATGGCATCTAGTTGCTCCTTGATTAGAGAGACTCTTGAGAAGTAGTCTTGAATGGATTCTCCTTTGTGCATCTTGGTACTCTTCAACCGAGTCCTTAGATTCATCTTCCTATTGATGTTCTTTCCTTCATACATTCTTCCTAGGGCATCATACATTTCCTTTGGAGTCTTCTTGGAAGCCACTTGGGGAATCAAGTGGTCTTTAATAGAATCAGCTATGATTCTCTTTTCCCTAATCAAATCCTTCCTGTGGTTTTCTTTGGCTTCATCTTCTTCTGGTTCTGCAACTTCCTCCTTGATATAATGAGCAAGATCATTCTCCTCAAGAATGAGACCAATTATGTATTTCCATGCCCGGAAATTTTCTATGCCTTCTAGCTTGTCTTCAAGCTTAGTGTTTGGAGCCATCTTCTCTTGGGGGAGTCCAAGAGACAGAGTAGACTTACCTGGAAAGTTACTTTTCACTTTTCCGGAATCTGGAATAGAATTTTATCGCACTTTTGGTAGAATTAGGGTTTGATTTTCCCGGAGTTCTACCCAACCAAAAAGTTCGATCTATAGCTCAAAAGAATGCTCTTGAGAAGGGCTATCCAACCATATAATCAGAATTCAAAAATTCCAACTTTTTTTTGAAACCAAATTCTGACGTATCGCACTTTTGGTAGAATTAGGGTTTGGATTTCTCGGAGTTCTATCCAACCAAAAAGTTCGATCTATAGCTCAAAAGAAAGGTATTGAAAAGAGCTATCCATCCATGCAACCAAAAATCAATAATACCAACTTTGGGCTGAAACCCTAACTTCACCGGAGAGAGAGAGAGAGGTATTCTTACCTTGTGAAAGATGTCCTATTCAGTCTAGCTCTGATACCATGTTAAGTTTAAACCAAATAGACTAGAAAGATCACTGAAAGAAAAATAATCACAAGATAGACACAGAATATACCCTGGGAAACCCTCATGGGGTAGAAAACCCAGCAAAGCTTTCCTCAATAAGATGATCAACCAAAATACAAGATGTGCTCCTTCCTTCTTTGTCTCCTTAGCAAATCTCCCAGACAAGTGCGCACTCTTTCACAAGTGAGTGAGTGATCTAATGAGGAGTTCACCTCCTTTATTTATACTGACTCCCAACTGACTAAAAGACCTAATGGGGCCGACCTCTCCTGGAGAAGTCTAATAACCCCAAAAATATAACCACAGGGCCGACCCCCACATGGTGGGTCTAATAACCCTAGTTAATACAAACCCCCGGAGGAATAAACATCTCCGGATACATAATAGGGTTACCTCGGAGGGATGAAACATCTCCGGAATAATAAAGTACAAATATAATATTCTTTGAAGTGATAATATTCAACAGGGTGTGTCCCATGTGGTTGCTCAATATATCATTTGGTTGTTGATCCAGTGAAAGTTCTTTGTAAAAGTCTGAGTCAAATAGAATCATCGACTATGGAGTTTGAGGACCACCATAGGTGAAAGGACATAATATGATTTTTTTGGATCCTCTCCATCCTTCCCTTCAAACTTTGGGATGTCTGAGGGGAGTTTTATGGGCATGGGGGGCCAAGTAGATTCATGTATAATGGGATCTTTTGTTAGCCTTACCAATTCTGGTAGGTTAAGGCTATCCATAAATGGAAAACTGGAGGAAGGGTATGACATTGTTATAGGGACATAAGTGCTAGTGGTAGCGTTATGTATTTGGCCACTGCCCCCTAAGGGGATATGAGTCATGGGAGGTATGTTCCCTGCACCCATAGGAGTGTGGGAGGGACCCGCGCCACCAAGTGCAATAGGAGTCACAGATGGGTTAGGAAGATGTCTAAGCGGTGTTGGAATTTGAGTGGTAGTGGGGATAGTAGGTATAGTTCCCATAGTGCGCATGCCTAGGTTAGCTGGGGGTCCTGTATTGGTCAGGGGTTCCATGTTAGGCATACCTAATGGAGGTGTGGTGGTTGTGGTGACCATGGTGTCCGTTGTGGTGGCGGGGTTGGATGATGTTCCACTAATAGTCCCTATGAAAAAGTTGTCATAATGCGAACCAACCATGGGGCTAGTGGGTGCAGTGTATGTGGGATTTTCGGATTCTGTCTCAGAGTCAGATGTGAAATGAGGCGTGTCAAAATCAGATGACAGGGTTCTGTGCCAATGATGTGTGGAGTCAAGGGAACCGTACTGCGGGGGTTCACCCCATAAACGTCGTGAACATCTCGGGGACTCAATGGTGACAGTTGTCAATAAAATATTCTAGGTGGTGATGAGTGGAGAGCTCGAAAAAAACCTAATGCAACCGTGCGTGCAAGAGGGGAGCATAAAAAATAATGGCACTTAGGCCAACAACCAAACTCAAAATACTTACTATAACAGTTGTGCTATAGTAAGTGGACCAATAAAAAAATATGGTTATAAAACCAACATGCAAACGACTCCTAAAAATAGAAAAAGGTGTACTCACTAACCAATGGTGGGTAATGGATCATGCAAACACCTAACTAGAAGTCGTATTATGACTCAACGAAACATATCCTCTGCAAGATAATGAAATCCAAGTCAGACAATATGAGTAGTGGAATCAAAGGCTAGATATCCCCCTATCGGGAGGGACACTGGGTTGACAATCCTATAAGTTTGGCCACTAAGATACCCCATTCATGACATGTCCGGTTGGGTGAATCTGTAGTTTGGTTCTATCACCATTGTACTTCCATAAAGGTGGTACAACGAGAACTACGAAAAGTATCCTTCGGTGACTAAGTGGATTGCGGTAGTCCACTCAGGCCTCCGGAACCAGTTTGGCTACTTCAACCCTCCTAAGGGAGAGGCCTTCCCGACGAATTGGTATTAAACCATGTCAATAAATATTAAGGGATTTTGATACCGTAAATTTCAACCACTATGTCTAAATATGAAAAATGAGTGAGGGGTGTTATTTGGATACTTATCCCCTCAGTCCTACCTAGCTACAAAATTCTTTTGGTGTTCCCCAAGTGGGTTAGAATGTTTGTTGAGTTAAGGTAATTTTTAAGGCTCTCTTGAAATTATTGTGATAGATTGTGTGATGGTGTGGTTGTATATCAAATCAGTTTGTCACGCATGGGAGATTTAATCACAAACTAAAATAATGATTCCAATTTGCGAAAAATGAAAGACGCTTTCAAATGTAAATGCTTTAATAAACTTTTCAAAAAATATGGATTCTTTAAAAAGTTTTGTAAGGTAAAGCAAAGAACATATGTAAAAATAAATGGATTTCTAAAGTCTTTCTTGGGCAAAATATTGAGCAATTTTAGAAATATGGTTCTAACCTTGCAACGTATGAAACTTACCACATGAGAAATACTTTAAAAAAATCTTTCTTTCAATTAGCTGAAAATTTTCAAAAAGATAAGTGAAGCATATAATCAAAAATTAATTAATAATGCTGCAATAATGACACAGTGAGCTATAAAAAATTGCAGAAATTAATGCTGGAAAAAATGGGCTAATTGGGCAAAATTATTTTGGAAAAAATGGGTCGAACTGAAACACTAAATATCATGGTTGTCTGGTCAAAACCCGCGATGAGCCGCGTGACGATGTGGGCGAAAGCCACAATGTGAATCGCGGCACGGTGGTTAAAAAGTCGCGATGAGCCGCGTGGAAAAATGCCAAACAATCGCGATGGACCTCGCGAGGAAAGGTCTCCCAACCGCGTAGAAAAATGTCAAAAAGTTACGATGCGCTGCGCGGAAAAAAGGCTCACAGTCGCGATGGACTGCGCGACTGTGGGTGCCGAAAGTCGCGATGTACAGACAGAAATCAACCGACAAAAAATGAACCCAAAAATTGAAATTTTGGGCTATTTCAGGCTATAGAAAGGGCCAATGGCTAGGGAAACTATCAAGAAGATGACTAGTATGGCAGATCTACAGTTTTAAATGGGAAAAAAGACTAAAAATAAAGATTTAAAGTTTGAAAACCAGTGGAGTCACCAAAAACTGTTGCTTGGTTTTTCAACCAAGCATGTGCAAGGATGCACCTGCTAACTAGTAGTAGTAGTCTCAATAAAAATATGTAAAAACTAATGTAATCTGATCTATCATTAACATGTGCAAAGAAATAAAAAACTAGATTTAAGAACATAAGCAATAAGATCTATAAGAAAAACAAGAAATTAAAAATTTTCATTTTGTATTACCTCAAATGGTGAGGATGGTGAGTTTTAAGCAGCTCCAAGGTTGAGATGCTCCAATGTCCAATGGTCTCTTCTTCTCCAATGCTTCAATGGGGATCTTCAAACTCGAAATGGGAGGTAAGGGCTCTCAAAGGAAATTTGGCAGCATAAGGATAGGATGAAATGTGGATGAATAATGAGGAGCCCCTATCACCTTTTTATAGTTTTTGGTGATGGGGAATACCATTATGGTTTTAAGTAAACCAATGGTATTAATCAACATGGTTGAGGTCTATTTTTCCCTCTTTTTCTTTTTTTGAATATTTTTTATATTTTTATTCCATATTAATATTTTTGGGGAATTTTGGACCCTTTTTGAGGGTTTTTTGAGGAAAAATACATATTTTGAGGGGAAAAAGGTGTATTAAGGTCTTTTTGGTGACCTTTTGATGGTTTTAGAGGCTCAAATGGTGGAGAAGTGGACAAATGGGTTATGTGAATAAGGGAATGAGCTAGTCAACACTTTTTGGGTGTTAACAAGATGCAAATTCAGAAAGCTAATTAGAACAAAAAGGAGTGCTGACACACACCGACATAAAGCGAATCAAAAAGCTAAACATGACAATTTACATGTGTCATTGTGTAAGTGATAACTACAATAGCTCTGGAGCAACTGGGAAGCCCCTTATGGTCTCAAAATATAAAAATAATGCATATTCCAAAAATACTCTGAAAAAGACTGATACAACACATAGCAAACATATCATAAATAGCTCGTGACCCTACGTCTAAGCTTTTACTTGACCTTGCTGATCGAAGAAATCTTCCACCTTCAGGCAATCTGCCACTTGTGCTTGTTCTGTTGAAGGACTGTGTGCCACTTTCTCAGTGGAAACAACAAAATCTCAAAAAATTTCCATGGTTTGATGTGAGTGTTTTTCAACCTTTCGAGTCTCCTTCTTTTTCCTTCGTTGAACTTTCTTATACACCTATGGAATCCTAGTCTCCTCGGGCTCGCTGGTGGTACTCTCTTCTGGATGGTTGAATTTTACAGGGATTGAAGGGACGTAATTATCCTCCACATCGGACCACACTTGATCCGATACAAAAATCACCTTGTCTTCTCGATCCCTCTCCATGACCTGAACTTAAATGGAAATATCCGGATTTTCGACCCTGCCACCTTTTCGAACATGAACGCGAATAGTAAACACTCGAACCCAGTTTATATCTAATATATGAACAACAATCATCAGGTATAATCATTTGCAGTAATCATCCAACTGGCCTTTCCACATGGGCGATAAATGATGACTGGAATGTGTATTTGCGTGAAACAAATTCGACGACAATTTTGCGTTAGGTGAAAAACATACGATGGCTTTGACATGGCTTTTCTCCCCGAGGTAATCATTTTTTGCAGAAAAAATTATTTTCAACCGTCGATTCCCATCCTTGATGCAGCAGAGGCGATTCTCATGTCATACGCATCAAGATCGTCGAACCCCATGCCCACTACCGTGTTGGCAGATTTGAGTTTCGTTGATGTCATGGGCAGGTTGTATCATCAGCCATATATTATCGAAACAACCATCAAAACACTCTACCGATGATTTTTTAAAGTCAACACAACTCAACGACTTTATCTATATTGACTTTATCTTGGACCATTTTTCAAATTCCACCAGACTCAACTTTAACATATACTATGCCAAATGTATCGACGAAAACTCTCTTTTGGTCGCATATTCTCAAATAAAATGACTTATCACTTGACGAAATAGCATATAATTTCTTTATTGACCATATAATGTATAGACTCAAACTATATGTCCCGACAATGTTACATCGACCATATTTTTAAAAAATTATCTGACTTTTTTTATAGACTCGATCAATTAATGCGTAAGATGCACATCAAATGCGACTGAATTAGTCATCTTGATTACATGCCCTCCATAGCCATTGATCATATTTTACAATTCGACCAAAAATAAGTATTGAGCTGGAGTGGTCGATTAAATACAATATAGATAAAGTCACTTTGTAGTGGGCTCGACCAAACTTGAGGAGCGACCAAAGTGGTCGACCACAGACATCACTTATACTTGACCAAATTTGACGATTCTAATGAAGCATATATTATCGAGACGACCATGAACACACTCTGCCGAGCATTTTTAAAAGTCGACTAGACTCAACTTTAACATATACTATGCGACGAAGTGACAGGAAACCTCGATGAAGAGAAACTTAAATTGACAAACAATCGCAAATCAAGTGGCAGTTTTCCATTCGCTCTATGAGCGAGGAATCTGGCCGACATTTGGTTTTCTTGAATGAAAAGCATTGATAAACTTATGCATGGTTTTGTTGACCTGAACGTGAAGCCGACTTGGGCACTAACGACACAAACTGACCGTCTAAAGAATATGTGTTTTTGTCCATAACATCTTTCATCAGCATAATCACTCGATATTCGAAAAGAGTCTATCAACCAAACTTACTTCGACCAAACTTGAGGATCAACCAAAGTGGTCGACCACAGACATCACTTATACTTGACCAAATTTGACAATTGTCATGAATAATATATTATCGAGATGACCATGCAAACACTCTACCGACCATTTTTAAAAGTCGACCAGACTAAACGACTTTATCTATAATGAATTTATCTACGACCATTTATAAAATTCCACCAAACTCAACTTTAACATATACTATGCCAAATGTACGGACGAAAACTCTCTTTTGGTTTCATATTATCAAATAAAATGACTTATCACTTGACGAAATAGAATATAATTTTTTTTATCGATCATATAATGTATAGACTCAAACTATATGTCCCGACAACATTACATCGACCATATTTTTAAATAATTATCCGGCTATTTTTATAGACTCGAGCAATTAATGCGTAAGATGCACATCAGATGCGAGTGGTGGACCAAATACAATATGAATAAAGACACTTTATAGTGGACTCGACTAAACTTGCTTCGACCAAACTTGAGGATCGACCAAAGTTATCGAGGAGTCAGGTATTGCAAAGAAGTCAACATTACTCTTCATCGACTTGTACAGTCACTTGTCGACTATACGAAAACAGTCTAAGAATCGACCAAACTCAAGTTTAACATATACTATGCCAAATGTATTAATCAAAACTCTATTTCCGTCGCATATTGTTTCCACGCATTCCTAGATCAGACGGATTTTACCTCGTAGATGTCAGCACCCAAAATGTAACTTAAAGTTGCAGATAAGACAAATTGGGGTAACCACAAAACCACTTAACATTGTATTCTGAACTATACAACCACAAACAAACAAAAAAATTATATATAAAAAAGTTATTTATCACCATCCAGTTTCTAGAAAACTTCAAATTCATGATCGCAGTATATATGGTCGAAATTCATGTAAAATCAAGTTGACCAAAGTTGTAACTTGTCGAAGATTGACCACATGAGTTACTCGTCGGAGATAGACCAAATTTTATATCAACCTTATGCATCCACAATACCAAAGCTTTCAAGATGGAAGTTTGTAATTCAACAGAAGTAAAATCAAGCCCACCAAATCTGTAACTCGTTGAAGGTCGACCACATGTGTAACTCGTCGAAGGTCGACCACATGTGTAACTCGTTGAAATGGAAGTTTCCAAGTTGCCATGAGTACAAGTTGGAATCACCATATTTATCACAGCCGACAACTTAGCCATAATCGACATGTTCAGAAAAAAGATAGAAGGTGAGTACCTTCCAACATAAATGCAAATGATCCACTTAATGTGGCATGGATAGCCTGTCAATCAAAATTAACTCCGTCATTGAATCACTCTTTATTACATCCATCTACTTTATAGTCAAACGTGCTAGGCTAGTCTTCTTTAAATCCCGAAGTCGAGGATTCCTTGATACTCTTCTAATAAGAACTGGAAAACCAGACTTAAGAAATACCAGAAAACCTCTGTGATCTTAATAATTGCATAGAAATCATGGCGCCCAAGAGGATTCAGACAACCACTCGTTCAGTCGCTACTAAATTCCATGAGTCAGAGAAATCCCAAACACCGTTGCAAACCCACTTGGAGCAGGTTCGAAATGCTAAGGTATAGGAGTCATATTGGAGAAGAACTTGGAAATACATTCAAATTTGGGGAAAAGATTCAAAAGGCCAATGGAGAGAAGAAGCTGAAAAATTGCGGGCTGCTACAATTCTGAACTACATGCAGGCACCTCTTCTTGAATCATTTGGCGGACTGAAGGATATTATCGCTCAATTCATAGTTAGCAGATTTCATAATGGGAAGTTTTATTTTGATACGCCGGTTGAAATAAATGGTGCACTTATTTACAAGATTACAAGATTGTCAAATAAAGGCGAACAGGTACCCGTTCGACCCAGACCAAAGTTGATTGAAAAATTTACAGAGCAGCCGACTGGAAACAATTCTCGAGGGTTGGTGATAAGTCAGATGAAATATTAAAATTTTAAGATAGCTTCTTGGATCGTTTCAACCGCTTTATCAACTTTCGGTCATGGTTCAGATCTAAAAACTGAAATGCTAGAGGCAGTACTGAACATGGCACAAAGTGGCAAACAATACAACTGGGCAAACGACTTAACAGACATTATCCGGATTATATGCTCCAAATGTCAAAATGAGGCAGTGGCCATTCGGTACCCATCTCTAATTATCTGGATTGCTATGATGCATCTCAGACCATCAGGAAATAAGGACTTTTTTCTAGAAAGACCCATGTTAATGCAAAATTTCAGGTCTTTTACATTTGGGGGAAGTCTGCTAGGACCCTCAACAGTAAAAATTTGGCTCGAAAAGTGGTTTCAAAACCTAAAACTTGTATGCAACAGATGGAGAGTACCTCAAAATCTACGAGGAAGTCTGCCTCCATCGGCACACATCCAACTTGAGCTGGATCACACCAAGATCTGGCACCAGCAAGGCATAGGTGGCGCCGCAAAAGATCTCAACTTTTACCCTTCCGTTGACGAATTCTTCAATGAGATCAGCAGATAAAGTAATACAATACTGACAATTCCTGCTAAGGCCTGAGAGGTCAGTGTCCCCATAGTTAAACCTCTAGGAGATCAAGAGAAATAGGAAGACTATCAATGTCGACTATATATGCAAACCTTTGTATATGAAGTTGAATCTATAGTCGCAAAGCAACCTCTAGCACTTACTATTACACCACATGAAGACCCTCCAGATACAGCTGAACATTCAGATGAACAAAGTCATTCCGACAACCCAGAATATGCTTTCACGACTGAAAACATTCAACAACTGGCCGATGACTTAGCAAAAGCTCGACAAGCACAAAATGTACAATTGCATGGCAAGGGAAAAAGAAAAATGATCATACAGGAGCTGACTGAGGAAGACAAGACAGAACTGTTCGATAGTGCAACACAAATTCTCGAGGATGCAGCTAACAATAAAGTACCAGTCGACCAACAGTTTAAGATATTTTTGGAAACTGAGTAAGCTCGTAGCCGACCACAACCAAAAAAAAAAGTTCATCTTATGATCGAGGATTCTATCGACTTGACTGTAAGTTCACCCCCAATGTCTCCAACTATTGTGATGGAAGACACTATTTTCGCTACACCTGTAAGTACTCCACTTGCACCTTTAGCATTAACTTAGTTTTCAAATGTTGTACAATCTCTTCCTCTCCCTCTTCATGAAACATTTCAAACTGAAGAAGACGTAACACAGTTCATTACCAATATTCCCAATATGTTTACACATCGGCGAGATTTAGTAACCAAGAAACCTGTCTTCATCGAGAATAACCCATCGACTGATTTCGCCCCTCTTCGTACTGAACCAACTAAACTATTGAACCCTCTGAATACTTCAGCACCATAAGCAATTGGTATGCGTCATAGACATCTTCAGCGTAATCTGGATCCCAACAGTCCCATTTTTTACGAGGAAACCTCACAATTGATCCCTTTTCCAATGAACCCGTCGCTCTAAGCCCATTCACCTCCCCGACCGGTCGTCAATCCCTTTTCCAGTGAACTCGTCGGTCCAAGTCCATTCACATCCCCATTGTTCCAAGCCCATTCATAGCCCCAACACCTTGAAGTTTTGAATTTAGTCGAACCATTGATACTAGAAGTCTTGTCTCCTGTCGCCAATCCGGAACCATCTACCAACTCCCTTTCCATCACTGCTCTCTGAGTCGAAGACACACCAGCTATTAATGTATCGTTCCCTACCCCTCCTGACGGAACCACTACTCCATCTCAAGTAATTCAAGAACACGAACCGTCTAGCAGCTCCCTTTCCATCCATGCTGCTTGAGTCAAAGACACACCAGCTATTAATGTGTCGTCCCCTACCCCTTCTAACGAAACCACTACTCCATCTGAAGTAATTCAAGCAGCCATGGAACCAGCAGCAGAAATCACTACAATAGCCATGGAACTAGTAGCCAAAGCACCATCCCAAATCACTGAAGTAGCCACGGAACAAGCACATGAAGACAATCAACCAATGGTCGAAGAAACACTCCAGATAAATACAACATCATTACCAAGTAGCTCAATACAAGTAGAACAAAACATTGACAAACCACAAGTGGAAACACAACATTCACTAAATACAGCCGACACACACAAAGACTCAGAAAAGCAACTAGAGCATCCAAAATCTCAAGGGAAGTCGAAGAAAAAACACAATAAAGACAAACAGCGCTGCAATAGAGAAATGCAACGGCAACAACAACATCTGGATCATATCTCTCAGCTGGGTTGATTAGCTGTACACCTCGACCAATTCGGCCCCATCTCGACATACAACCCAGAAGAAGCAACACAAGAAGAGCTCAACTTAGTGGCTGATGCAATTAATCGAGAACAACGACATCGATGACTAGAAGCTGAAGACCGAATACAACGTTTACAAGAGGACCAAAATATATTTGTGTCCAAGTGTCAGGACTTAGCCCAACAAGTCGTTTGTCTTCCATCCAGCTCCGACACGACTAGCACACTTGATAAATCTCCTCATTTATTCCAAACAGTCGTGTCGACATTGCGAGAAGAACTCACGAGGGACCGACAAGAACAGGCCACAATAACATCATCCCTTATGTCGACACAATATGAAGCATTTAATTCGGCATATGATCAGCTCAAATAGTATAATGAGCAAGCGACTACTTCCATTGATGTTCTGCACAATTGGTACAAACAATATGGAAATGTATTCACAGAAATGCGAAAGACAAGTGACTTCATTGAAAAAATTAATCAGCAGCACTGAGAAGCTGACGACACCATGAGGAAAACCATCGAAGATGAAATTCTGATAGAAAACAACATATTGGTGAAATTAGAAAAAAAAGTAAAGAGCAACATTCTCTTCAACTGTCAACATCACCTTCATGTTTACTTATTTTTTAAGTATTAATTTATATTTAATTTGGTTTAGTTTAAATACAATTATAAATTGATTTTTTTACTTGAAAATTTGATATTATACAATTTAATTGAAAATAATTTAATTAAAGAAAAATTTGTTTAATTTAAAATTATAATCATTTGCAAAAGAATATGTTTTTAAGATTTTTATTTTCCATATAATTTAATTAAAAAACAGTTTTATTAATTTAAAATTATAATCATTTGCACAAGAATATGCTTTTAAGCAAATATGCTATTAAGATTTTTCTTTTACATAGGGTTTTTGGAATTGATTCAATGATCTCGAGTTTGGTGTGATTTATTTTTTTATTGTTAAGTTATTTATTATTAATATATTTTGAATTAAGTATTAGGTTTATAAAAAGTACAATGTATAATATTCCATATCAAACTAAATCTTTTTGACCAAATAAGATATTATATTTGTATATGAAAATGAACTAAAATTCAAATTTATTTGTTATTTTTAATTATTTGTTTTATTTCTTAAAACAAACACATTAACATATCAATGCATATATTATTTTTCAATTGAGAATAAAGTTCAATCTAGACATAAAGCTTATGTATTAATTTCTATAATTCTATTACAAAAAATTATTATTATTTTAATCAATTATTTTAAAAATCACGTGTTAATGTACTCAACAACATATCCTCTAACTCATAAACTTTTTGATGTGCCATAACCATTAACCTATTAACTCCTCAACTATTATGGTTTACTAACCTATTAACTTCTTAGCTATTACTAAACCACTAACCTAACTCACTAACCATAAATCTTTTAAAAATCGTAAAACTACTTTTTTATATAAAAATATGAAACTACACAAAACAAATAAGCTAAAAAAGTTAATGTACATACTATTTTCCAATTAAAAACAAAATTAACTTAAACATAATGCGTATTATTATGTTTTACAATTCAAATATAAAAACTAATTCCTATTTTTAACTCAAAGATGCCTTGCTACTAATTAACAAATAATCTAACAATCTAATATTTATATTTTACAATGCAAAATACTCAATGCTTTTGCTAATTTCACGGTCGCATATCCCTAGAACCCTCCATGATTCCAATGAATTTTTTAGATGAAAGGTGGGGATTGAGGTAGTAAATTTTAATAATCCAAAGTACTCGCTCTTAAATGTATAGTTAAGATATGAACGAGGTGTCATTATAATTTTTTTGGAAACTTTCTTATTTTATAAATATTTTTTTTTTCTAACAAATATAATATAAATCATTGAAAATTTGTCAAATCATATGTAATCATCATTAAAATATTAAAAAATTATATATTATAATTTTAAAAATATTCTGTATTTTTCAAAATTTCATTTAATATTTATTTTATATAAAACTTTTAAAAATATTGAAAAAAAATTGTTTAACATTAAAATTAATATAGAGTAAAAGCAATTTGACTTAAAAGCAGTGATCAAATTTGAAGGGCTAATCTTAATTTAAATTTGAAAGACATATATTCGTGCATACTTGGAAGATGAAAAACTTTATAAAATTTTGCTTTTCAATTGACAATAATAAATTAATCATGCACTTCATTAAGACTAATTTAGTTTTATTGCCTCCTTATAACATAATTTAGTTTTTGACAAACAATTCGATTTTGATAACATAATTTGAAATATAACATTTTAATTTATTATATTTACTAAAACATTAAATATGGATTACTTTGTTTCTTGGCATCACTTGGAAATTAACCTAGTAATAGAATATTTGGAGACTAATTTAGTTTTATTGCCTCTTTATAACATAATTTAGTTTTTGACAAACAATTCCATTTTGATAACATAAATCTGCTGAATCGTTGATATGCCATCCTATGGATTTCAGGGTTTAAGTTTTAAGTTTTTATTTTATAAACTAACATCTATTTTTTAATTACTTTTCATAATATTTTATTTTATGAACCAATATGGATTTTTTTTAAATACTTTCCATAATTTTTTATTTAGATGTAACGCTACATACATATTAGAACTTCTTACCATACTAAGCTGTAGAGCACCTAGTTTCACTGGATGCAATAATTATGCCCTACATATATTATTGTCCATTCACTCCAATAATTTATGACTAATTTAATAAATTTTAATGATTCATTTATACATGGTGGGCATGTACATGGAAACAGTTACCTACCTTTCTTCTTGTCTCAGAATCTCTATCTCTCAAAACAATCACATTAAATATTTAAGTGGCGCTGATCTGCCACGTGTCATTCGGGTCCAAGAGATACAGACAGTTAGCCATTAAAACCTGCTTTTGGACCAAGAGATACAGGCAGTCAGCCATTAAAACCTGCTTTTCGTGCACTTTGAAACTGGTGGTTATCGACGATCGTAGACGCACCCCAGTTCTGCTTTGACTGTACTCTTTGTCGCCTTAAATCCCAGGCGTGGAATAACTGGCACATAACTGGCATTCAAATGGTTTTTTTGGGCGATTTGTTTCTTAGATCTGGTAATAAAAACCCATAGAATGGTAGTTCTACTCTATTTATTGCGGAACAATGCCATGGAACTGTGCTCTTAGGGGTTTTGGAACCCAGATCGTCGAAATTCCTAAATTACAGGCCATTTGCTTAAGATAAAATACAACCAAAACTTCCTGCTTTTTTTGCCATTTTGAAATAAAAACCATTTAAAATTTTTGTAGGAAATTGTTATTTTCCCAATTTTATAATTTCAGCAATTGAAATTATCTATTCTACATTAATTACTCAATTTTAAAACTACCAATATTACCAAAAAATAGGAGACATTTTAATTAACCCTTATAAAACTCCCAAACCATTCATTCCTCAACACAGCAGAGTTGGTAGAACTTTGAAAGCTCCAAGAACGTGAAACAATGAATGGTAAATGGCCTGTCCAGTCCAGCCCTCAGGTTCGAGTCAGTAGAGCTTTGAAGGCTCCGAGAATGTAAAACAACGAATGTTAAATGGCCAGGCCAGTTCATTCCTCAAGTTCTGGGCAATCAATATTCATTTTGTTGTGAGGCATTTAATGCGTCCGGATGTATATAGATGGTGGGATGAGAAGCAATTTCACATTAGACAGCGGTTTATATATACTTAGCCAGTGCATTAAATGACCTACAGCATAATGCATATGGATAGCCCAGGTCTCACTGTACTCCTTCTCGCCTTAAACACGGGCCATTTTTTCAGCAGCACACAGAGTCGGTAGAACTTTAAAGGCTCCGAGAACGTAAAGCAATGAATGGATCAGAATGTGGGGTTCATAGATAAAGCTTCACATCAAGTCTTGTTCAGCCCAGCTATTTGAAATCTTACCTAATCATTTTTAAAAGTAAGATCATGACTATGAATATTTGTATTTATTATGGGGATTTTTTCATAGCTGAAAACTGAAATTATTGTAATAAATTGTTAGAATGGTATAATTAGCCTACTTCGTGTATATTAATACATAGCTGAATCATTCTTATAAAAAAATACCATTTTAACCGTAAAACCACATTTCAACAAAAATTAAATATCACCAAATTTCGACAATTCCTAAAAATGGTTTCAATTCTATTACATTCATTCATTCTCCCAGCTCTGGCTGTCTATTCTCTCTCGAAGGAATACGTTAAATCTGTCCATCGATTAAAATCTACCTTTTAGCTTCTGCAATCCGGAAATTGTTGGAGATAATTCCTCCCCCATCTGTCTATATCCACCAACCATCGTACAAGAAATTAATACAATTAGGTGAAGAAGTAAATGTGCCTCGGATGAAGAGAGGCATCCATATGTTCAATGTATTTTGGTGTTCATTCTGGTTCTGGAATGTTGTAGAAGAGCCGTAGAGCTCCATAGAGAAGTATACCCTGTTTTGTTTTGCCTTGGTCGCATACTCTGTTTTCAGTTATGCTCTGCCCCTTCTCAGAATTTCTCATGGTATCAGAGCGACAGTGACGAATCCTCCTTCACCAGCCATGTGAAGGATCCGAGTGTTGTCCGGTTACGCACAGAGTTGGTCAGCCAAGCCAACCTGATGCAGAGAGAGGAGTAGGAGCAGTCGTCTCCAGTAAACCCCAGCCATAGTGGCTGGAAGAGAAACCTCAGCCATTGTTCTGATTGTAGGGTTGAAGAGACCCGTCATTTTAATTTGAGAGAGCCATCGACGCGAGTGTTGCAGCCACCGGTCGAAATCTATAGTCGGTTGTGTGAAGAGAGCCACCAAGGAGCTGCAATAGTAGCCGCGCAGAAGATTGACAGCCGTTGGCTTTTTCGTTTAGCTGTCACTCTAGCTGAAGGTAAGAAGAAACGATTTGATATTAGAATGGAAGGGCCTGGCAAGGGTTCGATCCCCAGTGGGACAAGCACTGGTGCCCTCAGTTTGGAAGCTAATCATGGATCAATTTAATGACACGCTGGTAAGCATTTTACTCGTGGCCGCTATTGTTTCATTTGTTCATGCTTGAATTGATGGCGATGAAGGCGGTGAAATGGATATTATTGCTCTCATCGAGCCGCTGGTTAGTTTCTTGATTTTGAATGTCAATACCACCGTCGGCGTCTGGCAAAGAGATTAATGCGGAGAAGGCCCTGGAGGCTTTGAAGGAAATGCAGTCGGAACATGCCATGGTGAGAAGGGATGGGTATTTTATTACAAATTTGCCATGACTCTTTTTAACTTGTTTGTATTTTGGTAAGAAGCTGTGGGTGCACCGCTAGTAGCACCGTCGCCCTATTCTATTGACCAAGTTCAGCTGAGCATGTTGTGGCTGCTGATAAACCCCTTCCTGAGCACCAACAGTTCCCCCCAGTCTCATATCATCATAGCCCGATTCTTGCTCTGCAAAACCACGTTGGCCCTGACTGAGAACGTCGTGCAAGGAACGCGCTTGAGAGCCTTGGATGGCTTGCTCGGTAAAGCCGGCCTCAGGCCCTCATAGGACCTCAGACTAAGGCTGGTTCCCATATGAGAGGTCGCCATTTCGAAACCCAGGAAGGCTTGTCGAAAATATTGGGGAAGTTTTTGGGTAATGTTACTATAGCTCATGGACTGCCGGATTTGGCCATTGGATCTGTTCGTTGTATGTCGCTGAATGTGGAATATATAGTTATACCATCCACTGCTGTTACATATTTCCCTAAATTAAAGTGTCGGTACAGTCGCCGATCATTCCGCATATGATGGGTATGTGACCATATGTGCTAGCGTCCTCTGCGTGCTGTTGTTTCTGAAGGATGGTAGAACGTTACAGCCATCTCTGATCATCCATACAAATAGTTGTGAATGCACCTTCTCCTCCTTCACGCCCATTTGAAGTTCGGTTCTACGGAGATTATGGTCTCCTAGAGGAGGCCGTAAGGGAGGATCCAAGAAAAAGCCTGCCCCCACTAAGAAGTCTGCTAAGGCTGTAAAGAAGGTTGCAGCCTCTAAGTCCAAGAAAGCGGCGCCTGCTGCAAAGAAGAGA
Source organism: Larix kaempferi (assembly GCA_027924585.1). NCBI lineage: Eukaryota > Viridiplantae > Streptophyta > Pinopsida > Pinales > Pinaceae > Larix > Larix kaempferi. The sequence goes on from BSBM01000924.1 coordinate 12,639,391, forward strand.
AGAAATGGGTTACCAAAGGAGACTCAAGCAGATTAAAAGAAGAAATACAAGGGCAGAGGTGAAAGCCGAGGCAGGGTTAGAAGCATAGAGGGTTCCTTGTGAAGAAAAGATGGATGACGAACGTGCAGGAAAAAGTGCCGATAAGGTGGTCGTTGCTGAGGATAATTGGAGCAGCAGAGTTCTCTTCGTACCCCCACATTTTTCAAGTAAAAATTATGAATTTTGGGCTATTAAGATGAGAAGTTTTATTAGAGCAGAGGATTTGTAGTGTTTAGTTCAAAATGAATGTGTGCATCCCCTAGATCTAGAGGCTTTTGAGGCCCTAGCAGAAGACCAAAACTTGCAGAAGCATGAATTAGCTTTGTATTTCATTCAACAGGCCTTGGATGAAAATATGTTTTTGAAGGTAGCAACATCTAAAATAGCCAAGGAAGCTTGGGAAACTTTAAAACATGAATTTGAAGTAAAGAAGAGTGACATGTGCAAGCAGCCAACAATGTCACAGCATGTTGAAGAAGTAGCAGTTGGGAATCCTGCAGTTGAAACAGAAGACAACCAAGCTCTTAGTGAATCCCACGGTGTAGAGGCACTTGTGGATGAATATGAAGATGGAACTGCTATTGCAGCAGTAGAAACTCCAGCCATAGAAGCTATTGAGAAATTCGGTAAACCCCACACAGTTGTGGAGAATGAAGTTGAAGAACCTGCTATATCAGCAGAAGCACTTTCCCCAAACACATATGAAGTAGAAGTTGAATGGTCACATGAAATGGTTGAGGACTCTGTCTGCCAAGCAGAGCCAGATATGTTTGAGAACAGTGAAGCCCACTGTGCAGAGCCACAGGTGGATGGATATAACAAAGATGATGTTGAAGATGAAGCTACCATAACAGCAACAGAAAATGGTGAATTAGCAACTCAAGCAGTTGCAGGATAGCCAGTAGAGGCTGAAAAAGAAGCTGAAGCAGTAGAACGAATCGAAGAAGAAGAGCTCATGAAGAGCATGCCCATGAGGGCAGAAATTTTTCCTAACAGTTTAGATGTTTGTGAGTGTGCAGGTATTGAGAGCAAGAATCAGCCTACAATAGCTAAAGAAAAAGAGCATGCAGTCAAAGTAACAAGACATTTTGATGAAGATTTGAAATTTATTGAAGAGTGGCTAGCAAATCCCAAGCACAATGAAGACTGTAATTTTATTGAAGAGTTTGACAAGATTATCGAAAGCTGCATGGAAGATGAAGCATTTGAATTCTGTAATGATGGGCATTGTGACATGCCAAGAGTGCTTAGCAGCACCATCCATGAAGAAATCTGCATTAAAGATGCAGAGGAAGAAGATAAACCAGTTGAAAACATTTTTATGAAATGGAGTCTTGAAGAAATCAGACACTATTATCAATTGATGTCATGGCAGCATGCCAATGAAGAGGATGAAAACAAAATGAAGGATGTGAACACCATGTGGGATCTTGAAATTCCCACAACATACGAACTAAGGTTGCTGAAATCAGAATTTGAAGATGCAGACACAAGGCAGCAAGCCATTGAAGAACTTGCAGACATTGATGGAAGATTCAAGCCCAAGGAGCTTAAAGAAAACATGAAGAAGAAGGTGAAGAAGAACGCTGAGTTGAAAGTCTCGAGCAAACGAAAGAAAAAGAAGCCGCTGCATCAGCATGCAGCAGACAAGAATGGTAAGATAATTTTGAGCTTTGACATGAACTAATGTAAGCCTAGCTGAGACTTAGACCAGCAGGCATTAATGTTTCAATGTTTTTTGTTGAAATCCCATGAAGGCATTACATGTATGCTTTAGATGTTAGTAGTTTGTTTATGGTCGGAATTAAGGGGGAGTGTTGGAGATAATTCCTCCCGCTATCTGTCTATATCCACCAACCACCGTACAAGAAGTTAATACAATTAGGTGAAGAAGTAAATGTGCCTCGGATGAAGAGAGGCATCCATATGTTCAATGTATTTTGGTGTTCATTCTGGTTCTGGAATGTTGTAGAAGAGCCGTAGAGCTCCATAGAGAAGTATACCCTGTTTTGTTTTGCCTTGGTCACATACTCTGTTTTCAGTTATGCTCTGCCCCTTCTCAGAATTTCTCAGAAATGCTATAAAATTTTGCATGCTCTCTCTCTCAGAAAACCGAACATATGTGATATTCAATCTGATCGCTTTCGTAAGTAAAGGTTTTTTTTAAGTGTCATTTGATTTTTTTTCTCTGTAATATAGATTAATCAGAAAGAATTATAGCCAATTTAAAAAGGATAATTTTTTCATGGATTATTTTTCCATTTTTAAAAAAAAAAAAAATTAGTCAATTTGTGTTTTTTGAAGCTTTATTTTCCCTAATTTTGATGAAGTAAACTTTAAATTCTCTAATTAACATTTTAAGAATTAGTAAAATTCACCAAGATTTATACACTTTTAAATAAATATAGGTCCTTAAAATTAAATTATACCTATAGTTTTTATAAAAATCCCCTAATTAACATTTTAAGAATCAGTAAAATTCACCAAGATTTATACATTTTTAAATAAATATAGACCCTTAAAATTAAATTATACCTCTAGTTTTTATAAAAATCATATCTTAGACAAAAATTATTTTTATCATAAGTTATATATCATTATTTTTCTATCCTTTTGTTTTATAAGATGAAAAATGTGTTTTTAAAAAGATTAGGATATTTTGCGAGAAACTCTAACGGTGAATTTTTATTATTATAAATTTCAGTTTTTTGTGGAAACATGGTGATGCAGAGTCCAGACGAAGCAAATTCTGTAGATCCAGCTGGTGATAACGTGGACCACGCATGGAATGTTCATAAAGCAGTTATAAGGCCCAGTGATTCTTGAAAACTTTAGTGTTTGAAGCTTTCAGAAATTCAAAGAGTTAATTGACCCATTCCCATGGCTGCCAAATCGACGACGCAAGCAAAGCTGAGAGTGAAGTAGCAATATACGGTCTGCACAACAGCTGCTACGTTCTGGTCAAGATTCGATAGAAAATATATGTGATACTTGGTAGGTTCTGCTGGTACGATAAGAGTTGGCTTAGTCAACTTCACTCTCAGCTTTGCTTGCGTCGTCGATTTGGCAGCCATGGGAATGGGTCAAAGGGCGCTATTTTTGTTGAAGCAGAAGCAGATTGTGCGCTTGAACATATTGGAAATTTGAGAAAGGCAGATCATGTTTTGCTTGGAAATCTTGGTTATAGCATTCCCAGTGCTAAGAATATCCTCGAGATACCTCCCCTTCTTGCTCAGGTTTCCGTGCAAATCCTTGTTTTACTCCTCATAATTGATGTGTCATTTCTTATTTACTTAGTTTAGCTATAATGTCTTTCATAACTGTTTTTATCAGCTCAACAGAATTTTATCATAATTCGTTTTAATTTGTTTTGAGCTCTCCTACATCCCGGGAAGATTAAGAACACCTTCGATAAATATTTTTTGTGGGTTTGGGTTCTGGTGTAATTTCAATTCAGTTTCTTTCTCATTTGTGCGAGGATTAATCCGATCCATTTCTAATCGTTAAGGTTTTCCTGTCCTTGTTTATAATAATTAACAGGTAACTAAATTCAAATGTGGAGGATTTGTGTTAGGCCTAGCCATGAACCACTGCATGTTCGACGGGCTTGGAGCAATGGAATTTGTAAATTCGTGGTGCGAAACAGCACAAGGGTTGCCCCTATCAATCCCATCCTACATGGACAGATCAATACTTCGAGTCCGCTCCCCTCCAAGTATCGAATATCCCCACATCGAATTCTCTGAAATAGACAACATATCGAATCTCATGGACACCTCCTACGACGAGGGTCTGTCTTACAATTCCTTCAGTTTCAGTCCAGAGAGACTAGATAGCCTGAAAAAGCAAGCAACGGGAGACGGAATTCTGGCCCGGTGTACCACTTTCGAAGCGCTCTCGGCGCACTTATGGAGGTACCGCAGCATGGCTCCGGAAATGGCACCCAACCAGGAAACGAAGCTTCTCTTTGCAGTGGACGGGCGGAACAGATTCGAGCCGTCGCTGCCCAAGGGATACTTTGGAAATGGGATTGTTTATGCCCATTGCTTGTGCAAGGCAGGAGATCTGGTGGAGAAGCCCCTGTCGTTTGCAGTGGGGCTGGTCCAAAAGGCCATAGCGTTGACAACAGACAAATATATGAGGTCGGTCATCGATTATATCGAACTGAATCGTGTAAGGCCTTCGCTTGCTGCAACGTTTGTGATAACTACATGGGCTAATCTGTCATTCTATACTGCGGATTTCGGATTCGGGGAGCCCGTGCAGACGGGGCCAGTCACTCCTCCTGAGAGAGAAGTTGTGTTGTTCCTGTCGCATGGCAAGGAGCGAAAGAGCATCAACACTCTCCTCGGTCTTCCTCCTCGTGCCATGCAAAGCTTTGAAGAATACATATATTCTTGATTATGCCGCCTACATTAACCTGTCGTAAAAAGAAACTGCTCAGCCTGAAAAATGGTGAAAATCTATCTGAGCAGGAGCCGCTAAAGGCTGCATATAAACTGCTAGTTGGATTGGTTGTGCTATTCCATAGCAGCGCTCAGAAGCTTTTATCTTATAATGTTTTCTCCTTTCGCTTTTGTTCTCATCATCTAGTTATTATTAATTGGATAGGCGTATGCATTTGAAAATAGGGTGGGAGCTTTTAGGCTTTTTCAATTTTTTAAAATTGAATGATCAGATTTAATTCATGCCTGAATATGCTTGATAGTCTTCATGAATCAATGATTCAAATTTCATAAATTAAATTGCATGCATGTTTAAATCGAACACTATGAACAGTCTACAATAGTTATTAAGAAAAAGATTAATTCAATCTACTGTATGTTTTGTAATCCACGAGAAAATACAAATAACTCAATGGATCAGTCGGACTGCTATGGCAGTTAGGGATTATTTTAAATAATAGGGTTATTTGAATCAACTTGGATCACCAGGCCGGCTGCTATTCCTTAAGACGCCGCCGTTAGGGATTATATAAATCCGACACAGGATTAAAAGCCGCAATTAGGGATTATATAAATCCGACACAGGATATAAACCGCACGAAATTTGAGATTTTAAGGATTTTTTTCATTATTTTAAGTTCTGGCATGTCAATGGAGTCAACTGCTTTAAATTAATATTATGATTTTTAATATTAAAGGTTAATAACATTAATACGTCGAGCAATATTAATATCAGGTTTAGTGGACAAAGTTGTTCCTCAAAAATGTTGCAATAAAATCGTTTTAACCCAGAAAAAACAAACCTGCACACACATCTAAAGCAGTTTCGTTTTAACCAAGAAAACACAAACCTGCACACACATCTAAAGCAGTTAGAAACTTAGCAACAATAATATGGACAAACATCCACAGTATATTATAAATGATAATATATATTATTGGCATGGCAATGGAGAAAAAAATTAATTATTTTATAGTTATGCCATAATGGGTGTCGGATATAAACGGCAGCACCACAGGAAATTTGAGATTTTAAGGATTTTTTTCATTGTTTAAAGTTCTGCATCGCAATGAAGCAAAAATCTTATATATTATAAATGATCATATATATTATTGGCATGGCAATGGAGAAAAAAAATAATTATTGTATAGTTATGGCATAATGGAGGAAAATATTTTAAGTTCTATGTATTAGGTTTTTTAATTAATATTTAGGTTTTTTAATTATTGTGTTTTTTTAAAATTAGAATCCATAGTCAAACTAGAATTCAAGATAAGAACTTCACAATCGAAATGTATTGAATATTCAATACATTTAAACACAGGAAAAAAATATGTACTTTCTAAACCATATTCAAATGTAATATAAATGGTGTATTACACAATTAAAATGAAACCTTAAGAAATTAAAACATAAGTTTATAAAATTATTAGTCTACATTCACACTTCAACATAATATTTCATTATGGTTTAAATGTGATTATATCACATCATGTTAATATTTGTATTAATATTAATATTATTAATATTAATATTAAAGGTTAATAACATTAATAGTAATGTGAGTGGACAAAGTTGCTCCCTAAAAGTGTTGCAACAAGATTGTGCTAGCAGGGAAAAAACAAACCCATGCATGTATCTAAGGCGCGCACGTGCCGTTAGGTTTGGTAACGAACCAGGGCGCGTGCACGCACAAATGCGTGCATGTGCCCCTGTTAAGGTAATAAAGAAAAACTTGGCAGAATTGTCTTCATTGCTAACCAAGTTCACCACTTCCACTAAAAAACCATCTTCATCCATCCACCAAGTGCATTGGATAGGTAAATTCCATGTTGTTTGTCATTTTATTCATTTTTTTTGTTTATTAAATTTGTACTAATTCCCAAATTATTAAAATAATAGAGAAATTTTCAATTGCAGAGTATAAACCCACACAATGAATGAACAAAATGTTAACATGGAGTCCGGTGGAACACAAGAAAACACTAATCTTGGAACCAATGAAAACCCTCAACAAAATCAAAATGCCTAAGAAAATCAAAACCCCCAACCAAATTTTGACCAAGATGACTTGAACCATTATGTAAATGAAATGAGAGTGCATACTCGAGATCTAAGAAACAAAGAGGAACCATCTCAAGTGTCCCTTGCCACCTCAATTGAGAGCTCAATTGACTCCCTCATCCATGCACATCGTCAATTGACTGACATGACTGAATATAGAGCTAGGATGCGGAGTATTATTCCATGGGAATTTCAAAGGAGGAAATAAAAGATTTGAATATTACAAAGGCTTAATTGTACAGTATGTTCACCAATCCAAGAACATAACAACCATTGGAGATTAGAAATCCACGTGTCTACATGGATTGGTGTCATTTCCAACCATGGAGGGACAATTGGATGCATAGGTGGTTCATGGTTTACAATAAATCTCCCTACAATAACAGGGAGGTTCCATAGTACTTCCTTCGGCAAATGTGGGCTAAGTTTGCGCTTGATTTACATGTCAACTGTTTTGACATAACCGAGTTCCAGGGTGTTGGCTGTGGCTCTGCCCAAGATTGACTTGCTGCTAGGAGGATCCCATTGAGAGGGCCACCAGCTCCTAGGCACGAGCCCAACCCCTCTGCCTAGCCACCTCAGTTTCTCCACAAACTTGATCAGATTGAGGGCACGATGAGGAGTGTTGCACAGGGACTGCTTAGACACACTGCCTTTGTAGCAACTACTACAGTGGAGAGACAGGATGACCCTGCTAGAGATGTAGGTGCAGGGCCTTCAGGAAGGAGTCAGGATAGACCTGTCACTAGTGGTAGCCATGTTGGGCCTCCTAGTTCGACGGGGACAATGCCACATCTTTGTCCCCATTGTGGGCACATTTTCCCTGGCCCGATCGAGGGCTACTATATGGAGCAGGTTAGCACTTTTTTTAATGTGTTTTCAATCATCACTTGATAATTTGTAAAGTAATTTTAAAGTATTTGAGCTTGAATTGAACTATTATTTCAATGTACAACTATTATTTCAATGTACAACTATTTAGAGTTGAGACGTCGTCATGGGAGAATGTTGCATCTCCCAACCTAGATGAAGCAATGGCAACTGCAAGTGAAATTGCGGCAACTCACACAGAGGTATTTTTCAGTACCCCACACAGTATTGTTATTACTTATGGCATTTCTATTTTTATGTATTTATATTTATGGAATACATGATGATAGTTCATACAATATTTTTTAATATTTTCATTGACTAAATAATTACTTGTTTAATATGTTCATAACGTGCATGCGTTTTGGTGTGCATAGGTATGCATGGACTACAATGATCAACCATCTCCTCCAGGGATCAGCATATCACCATATACATAGGTATAATGTGTAGTTAAAAACACACTTTTAATTTGAAATGTTACAACATACTATGGTTTAATTTGATTTTTGTTTAGTAAACTATGATATTACAAATTTCTATGTAGGGGCCGCCAATAGCTGCAGGCCACCGCCAACAGCTGCAAGCCACTTTAGTCCCATGTTTTCACCCTCTCCCTTCCATCCAGACCCCTCTATCCGTCCACCCCCTCCCTTCCATCTAGACCCCTCCCTCCGTCCACCCCCTCCCTTCCATCCACCCTTCCCTCTCCATCCATACTTGCCCCTCCATCCATCCTCCCCCATTCTTCCATGCCCCCCATCTATACATACTCCCCCATTCATCCCCCTTCTATCAATCCTCCCCCATTCGTCCACGCCCACCCTTCCATCTAGCTTCCCCCCCTTCGTCCACAACCTCCCCTCTATCCATCCTCCTCCCTCTATCTAGGACCGCCCTCCCATTCACCATACCTCAACATCCCCCCTATCCCTTTTGGGTTGATACCCCCTATTGTACAACTGTTAGGGGTTCATCATCCATGGCTTCCTCCTTCATCCCATACCACCATGTCCTCTTCCACCATATCATCTCCAGTTCCTGCCACTATTGTGGCAACTACTATTCCATTATCTTCCCATGTATCTACAATGGTTGCACCCATAGTTGATGCATCTACATCTACACCCCCCCCCCATGACTGCATCGGAGTAAGTTGTACAGCCAACTGCTCCACCTTCTATCCCAGAAACCCAGCCATGTCCATTGCTGGAGGTGTTCACGGTGAGAATCAAGTTAATTTATGAAAATGTTTTGATGCATTAACCAAAATTAATTTAAGCAATTATTATTTTTCAATGAAATGATTGTCGTAAATGTTGTAGGGTGGAATTATTGAGAGGCTCAGTAGATCTAGGACACCTGCTTCTCATCTCCCACTCGCATCAGTAGTGAGTTATTTAAGATTTGAATTGTACATTCATTTTATAAATGTGGTAAATGTTACAAATGCTTGAAAATGATGGTGTCTTATGTCATTTGTTTCAGAGCCTGGAGAGACAATCTATTCCTAGACATAAGAAGAGCTGAGATTCTAGTAGCTTCAAGAAGAGGAAGATCGATTTTGGAGATGCACCTGGGAGTGACCAGGGTGGTCACAATTCTTGACACACCATGTTATGTACATTAGCCATGATGTTGCACCTTTGAGCACTAGTTTCCATGTACTTTGTATCTACAGCACGGGTTGCCATGTATTTTGGATATACGACATGATTTGTCGGATTTTGTATAGGGCACAAGTTGCCATGTATTTTGGATCTACAACACGAGTTGTCAGATTTTGTATAAGGCACGAGTTGCGATCATATGTACATTGGGAACCATGTTCCACTATTTTTCTGAAAATTTATATATTTGTTAGAGTTTTGTTCCACTATGGTTTTATCTCATGGATTTATATATAGTTTTGTTCGAGTTTTAAACTATATATATGTATAATGATTTGGATTCAAATGTATGCATATATTTTGGATCTATGACACGAGTTGTCGAATTTTGTATAGGGCACGAGTTGCCATGTATTTTGGATCTACGACACAAGTTGTCAGATTTTGTATAGGGCACGAGTTGTGATCATATGTACATTGGGAACCATGTTCCACTATTTTCCTGAAAATTTATATATTTGTTCGAGTTTTGTTCCACTATGGTTTTATCTCATATGGATTTATATATAGTTTTGTTCGATTTTTAAACTATATATGTGTATAATGATTTGGATTCAAGTGTATGCACATGAATATATATGTACAATGAAAATGATTTACTTTTTATATGTGTTATAATTTAGGTAAGGGATTAGGCTACATAATATGGTTTCATTGTGATTAGAATACAAGCTAGGGTTTATGCTACCAACTACGTTTTTTAGGATAGGGTCTCGTGTTTCTAGGATAGGCTTCAAGCTCTAGGGTTACCAGCTTAATGTTGAACTCCACTATCATGACGACATCGTCACCAACACCATGCCCACTACCACAATCACCATCAAGCCTTGTCATCCTCTTGATTGTGGTGCCACCATCCTCGTCCCCATCAATCATCCGCCATCCACCATCAACCTAATGCACTTTGTCTCATTGTCACCATCACCATATCTATCCTCACGCCCATTATCACCATTGTCATCATTGTGCTCATTGTCACCATTGTCGCCATCATGCTCATTGGAGTCTAGGCCATTTGGCCTCTTTGTTTATGTATTTTGGGTCAAATATGGATTACACTTGATTTCTTTTTAGTTGTATGCATCCTTGCTATATACATGTCAGAAACTTTGCATATAAATGTATAATTATTTGGATTCAAAACTTGGCTTTTTAGGCTAGGCTCTCGGTTTTTAGGGTTTTCCCATAGACACTTGATAGAGACACTTTCAACCAGGAGTGTCTCTATCAAGTGTCTATGGGAAAACCCTAGAATAGACGTGGAGTTGGGAAAAAGGAGTCGATCTGGGTCAAGAACTTATGGAGTTCCCCTCTATGTGTAGACTTAGTGAGACAACGTGGGGTTCTTTTTTGCATTTGAACTTTCCAAGATGGTAGGAATGGGGTAATACCCATATATATATATATAAGAAATAAAATATAAATTAAATAGTAATACCAATATCTAATTTTTGTTGATATTTGGTCTTGTGAAGGCAAGGAAACAGACCAAGATTGCAAAACTAAACTAGAATAGGGACAAGGACTTTTGAACTTAGCCTCATTAAATAGAATTTTGAACTCAACATTAAAAGACTAATTGAAGATATAATTAATTTTGAATTCCACAATAAGAATCCATGTTGATGAAAGAGATTGGCCATAGGTTGATTGCTTATGGATCTATTATTGTCTTAAAAAGATGAAAGTTCTAAAGAAATCTCACATTGCTTTTATATAAAGAAGGTTTGCATGTTGTTTATATTTTCCATGTGAAATACTCACCACGTTCAAGTCATCAAATGATAACAAAATGTTATTTTTAAGGGCACGACATGAGGAAATCCAAATAAGGAAGAAAACATCTTGACCCACACAAGGATATCTTGATTTATAGCTCATGTTGTACTTTCAACAATGTTAGTATCAATTAGAATGCAAAAATGAAAAAAACTACTATCTTATATTTTATGTCAGATTTCTTGAGTACTAACAATATGTACGTGTGAGGGATATCTAAGAAGCTAGTTAAATGAAAATTTAGGATATTATAATGTTCTATGTAATATATTTCACCACTAGTTGATCAAGCTCAAAAGTTAAGGGCTAGAAAATAGGGCATGGAACTAGAACATATAAGTGGAAAAAATCACATGGATGTTAACATAATGGGATTTTCATTTCCATGGATATTCGTGTTTTTACTTAGATATTCATTTAACATTTTCAACTACCATCAATGTACAAACAAAAGAATTTCAATTCAATTCCCTTCTCATATTGGGTAAATATGACATAGTGAGTACATCTAGTAAGACCCATCTCTTTTTTCTAGTTAATAAGGAATACATTACTATTGGAATGGATACCTTTAACAATGTTCCTTCTAATTATCTTGACCTCTACAGTCATAAATGGGGGTTTCAAGTAGATCTGCATGCAATGAAAGGATGTAATGCTTATCTTGCTTCATCCATTCAATACAATTTGATTTGCATCTATTCCTTTCAACTATCCCAACCTATAGACACTCATAATTTATGATTCTACGTAGATCCACATGTAAATAAAGGGTATAATGACTTGCTTGACCGCTCGTGGATCCACAACAAACCCTGGTGCTATTACCTTGCATTCGCTAGAGCAATCCAGTGAGGTCTAGCCAGGTGTGAAGGATTTAGTCATATGTGCTTGGTGTCCTAGGGTAGTGTTCATTCGAACTGTATAAAATATCCATTAGCAAAAAAACTTCTTGTTTTGCAGGTTTATTCACCCATTCGAATTCTTCTTCAACAGTTCAACCTTCACTGTTCAGATGGATCTAAAGCTCACATCTTCCAACTATTTCGAATGGAAAGCCAATATGGCTCTCTTCATGAGATACAAGAGCTTCACCAGGATACTAAATGGAACAATGGTAGAACCATTGAGTGCAGTAGAGAAATCCAACTTACAGCTGATGTATGATACTGCTATTATCCATTTTATGTGTTCATGAGTGATTATTGAGTGCATTCTTCTCTTCTGCAACATTCTTGAGAGTTTGACTATGAGTTTGTTACAGCTGTTAGATCCCTTGCAGATTATCACAGCTCAAGGGGGTGATTTCTCATCTAAAGGCTCCCAGGCATGCGTGGCCATCATGAACACATCCACAATGGCCATGTGCATGTGTGGGAGCCGACGGAACCCGACTCTGCTCACCGGTTTGGGTTTCGTGCCCCCAGAGCAAGATTGGCAGGGCCTTCACTGAGCAAAACCCTAGCTCCGGAGATGGCACAATAGCACTATTTCCAAGAAATACCTCTTTTGAGAAAACCATATTTTTCGCCATGTTCAAGAGAGATATTTCTCGCAGTGTTTTTACATGTAGCTTCCATTGTTCTTCAATGATATCATTTATCTCAGTTTTACACTGCAACTCCTTTCAAAATTATTTACGAATATTCTTTTCCATTACTAGTTCTCGTGATCTATTTTTCGCAAATTCCTTTCATATATTTTAATTACTTGCTTGTAGACTCTCGAGATTCTCATCGGTTGATTTTTACTTAGCAGATAGGTAAGTAAAATACAAGCAACAATTTGTTGTTAGGTCCATGATTTGGATTCATTTATAACTCCATTCCATTTCATCATCCCCAAAATCTTCTTCTTCATCATCTCTATAAACAAAACCTGGCTATGTGGCATTATGAATCCTATGTATTACATGATCTGTAAAATTGGATCTAGGAAGAATTTCCTCCTTGACCCGTGATCATGTGACTTATTCTAGTGAGGGTCTATGGTTTGAACTTTGAATTAGTTACCAGTCTTGATAATGCTAATCTTCTCTTGTAAACCCAAATTTTGTAAAATTTCACTTGCAAGCTGTTAAATGCATTTTTCCCCAAACCTTTTCAAAAGTGAGGTGGACATGAAATTTCTCTAAATCCAATTATTTTTTTCCCACCATATGTTGGTATTTAATTGAATGTATTTTTGCTTCACCTAACCTTTTGCATGAACTTATTCAAATACTTTTCATTATGATTTTAATGTGATGTAGTGATGCTTTTGGTTCTTAGTTTCTTGTTGGGGGAGCCTCTCAACGCCTATGGTACTTTTTGAATGTACACATTTATCAAAGGGCATTGATATTCCAAAATATTATGTCCAAAGAACAACTCTCTCATCTACATTGAAATATTCATGATCAACTTGATGAGGAAATGGTTGGGGTGTCTCTATTGTGGGAAGTTGCATCTGTGAGAGACTAAGAAACCTACAAGATGCTCTTTGTGGGATAATTTTTCTAAAAGTGGATCCATGAAGCATTGTAGTCTCTCAGTAATTCAAGTCTATATCTTGGGGAAAAAACCTTGAAATTTCAAAGCTCGGTACAAAGAAATGTTAAAGAGGGCTGCTACAATTGAAGGTTGATAAGAAAATGAATGGAACCTAGCTACACCAGGAAGAAGAATCACGACACTTCCTTTTGATTGTCACTTGTCAGGAGACACAAGTCTTGGGCTTGACTCCATTCTACACCATTCTTTTATATTTGCTATTCCTACCTATTTGGTGAAGGCCCCCTAGCAATGCCACATGATCAATAGTCTCCATGGAGATAGCTCCTTTTATCCCTCACTACTGCTTGTGAATTTGATTTGTTTTCAAGTGGGTAGGTTAAAAATTCTTGATGTATCTACACTAAGGATATAAGTCAACAAAATTATGAAACTACTATGCTTATGCTCTATGGTTTAATTACTTCTTTCTAATGGACAACATCAAACAAAAACAATAAATCAAACAGTAAAACCAAACACATGCAAATTATATATAGTGCATAGAAAAATTGATAATGGAGAGACAACTGCGAGTTGACAACTTTGATATTATTCAAGGTTTGCAGGGCACATGATGATGCATGCAACTACACACTCCTAGACAAGATTGATGAAGATCAATCTTCGAAAAAGGAAAATGAGAGACTTCATCATGCAATGGCCCTTGTGGGTGGAAAATTTTTAGAGGTGTGTTTCAGTCATTCTTACATTGCAAATGTAATAGTTGTGTCGATTATTGTAACCATGCTTTCTTATTTCAGTTGAATCTGTGTTTCAAGGATGAAAATATTCTATTATATAGCACATGCCTACATAGTAGAAAGCATGATTTATTCCTAAATCAATGAAATCACAATGATAAAGAATGGATTCCCAAGTATTATTTTGTCAATAGATTTAGTCTTTTATCTTATTTCCTAAATCTTAAACTCAAATCTACTCTTATTCAAATTGTTTTATAGGAAGTTGATTTTAAGCTCATTTCCACTTCAAGCTCAAATTGTATATTCCAATATGAAAAATATGAAATCATCTTGGACACTTACCATAGAATTTTGGAAATATTGTTCATGTTTCTTGTGTAAATGTTTTTATACTTATAACTTTTTAAAAAGGAATTTTTTGCGAGAACAATGATTTATTTGTGTTTGTCTTGCAGAATCAAAGAGAATAGGAACTTAGATATTTGAATAACATTTTCACATGCGGTAGTTGACAGAACCCAAGTTCGCTCTCCTGTTTGGGTTCTGTGCCCATGGAGCAATTCCTCAAAGTGTCCCTGAATGGCCCTGCGGTGCCGGACCAAAATGCACGCAGCATCAAAACCGTGAATATGATCATGAATTCGTCCATTCAGATGTATCCTAGATGCTGAATTTCATCTAGGGGACCCCCCACACCATGCCTCGAAGTCTCGAAAATGGTGCTATTGTGCCATCTCCGGAGCTAGGGTTTTTCTCAGTGAAGGCCATGCCAATCTTCCTCAAGGGGGTCATTTCTCATCCGAAAGCTCCCGGGCATGAGTGGCCATCATTAACACATCCACAATGGACACGTGTACATGTAGGAGTTGATGGCACCCAAGTTCGCTCTCCGGTTTGGGTTCCGTGCCCCCAGAGAAACTCCTCAAAGTGTCCCTGAATGGACCAGGGTGCCCGACCAAAATGCCTGCAGCAGCAAAACCATGACTCTGATCATGAATCTGTCAATTTTGATGGATCCAGGATGTCGGGTTTCAGCTAGGGGTCGCCCCACACTATGCCTTGAAGTCTCATAAAAGGTGCTATTGTGCCATTTCTGGTGTTAGGGTTTTTCTTAGTGAAGGCCATGCCAATATTGCTCAAGGGGGTCATTTATCATCCGAAGGATCTCAAGCGTGCATGTCCATCGTGAACATGTACACAATGGCCACGTGCACGTGAGGGATCTAACAGAACCCGAGTCTGCTGACCGGTTCAGGTTCCGTGACCCCGGTGCAAATCCGCAAAGTGTCCCTGAATGGCCCCGGTCTGCCCAACCAAAATTCCCGCAGCAGCAAAACTGTGACTCTGATCACGAATCTGTCGATTTCGATGGATTCGAGATGTTGGATTTCAGCTAGCCCCCCCCCACACTGTGCCTCTAAGTCTCGTAAATGGTTCTATTGTGCCATCTTCAGAGCTAGGGTTTTGATTAGTGAAGGCCATGCCAATCTTGCTCCAAGGGGTCATTTCTCATCCAAAGGCTCCCGGGCATGCATGGCCACTGTGAACACATCCATAATGGCCATGTTCACATGCGGGAGCTGACAGAACATGAGTCTGCTCACCGATTTAGGTTCCGTGACCCTAGAACAATTCCTCAAAGTGTCCCTGAACGGACCGGGGGTGCCCGACCAAAATGAAAGCATCAACAAAACCGTGACTCTGATCATGAATCCATAGATTCGGATAGATCCAGGGCATCGGGACTTAGCTAGGGGATCCCCCAGATCATGCCTCAAAGTCTTGTAAATAGTTCTATTGTGTCATCTCTGGAGCTAGGGTTTTGCTCAGTGAAGGCCATCCCAATCTTGCTCAAGGGGGTCATTTCTCATTCGAAGGATCCTGAGCATGCTTGGCCATCATGAATACATCCACAATGGACACATTCATGTGTAGGAGTTGAGGGAACATGAGTCTGCTAGGTCCCCTATACACCATGCCTCGAAGTCTCAAAAATAGTGTTATTGTGTCATCTTCGGAGCTAGGGTTTGCTTAGTGAAGGCATGGCCTTCACTGAGCAAAACCATAGCTCTGATGATGGCACAATAACACCATTTCTGAGACTTCGAGGAATGGTGTGGGGAGTCCCCTAGCTGGAAACCGGCGTCCTGAATCCATAGGAATTGACGGATTTGCATTCGGAGTAACGGTTTTGCTGCTACAAGCATTTTGGTCCAGCACCCTGGGGCCATTCAGGGACACTTTGAGGAATTGCTCCAGTGGCATGGAACCCAAACCGGTGAGCAGAAACAGGTTTCTTCAGCTCCCTCACATCCACATGGCCATTTCGGATGTTGTCACGATGTCCACGCATGCCCAGGAGCCTTCGGATCGTAGATGATCCCCTTGATCAACATTGGAATGGCCTTCAATGAGCAAAACCCTAGCTCCGAAGATGAAACAATAGCACAGTTTCCTAGACTTTGAGGCATGGTGTGGGTGGACCCTTAGCTGGAACTCGGTGTCCCAGATCCATCAGAATAGATAGATTTGTGATTGGAGTAACCGTTTTTATCCTGCGGAAATTTTGGTCAGGCACCCCGGGGCCATTCAGGGACACTTTGAGGAATTGATCCGAGAGCATGGAACCCAAACTGGTGAGCGTAACGGGGTTCCGTCAGCTCCCACATGTGTACTTTTCCATTTTGGACATGTTCACAATGGCCATGCATGCCTGAGAGCCTTTGAATGAGAAATGACCCCTTGAGCGAGATTGGCATGGCCTTCACTAAGAAAAACCCTAGCTCTAGAGATGGCACAATAGCACCATTTTTGAGACTTCGAGGAACATTGTGGGGGGGCCCTAGCTAGTACTTGGTGTCTCAAATCCATCGAAATCGATGGATTCATGATCAGAGTAATGATTTTGCTGCTGCGGGCATTTTGGTCTGGCACCCTAAGGGCCATTTAGGGACACTTTGAGGAATTGCTCTGGGGGCATGGAACCCAAACCAACGAGCAGAATCGGTTTTCGTCGGCTCCCGCACATGAACGTGACCATTTTGGATGTTTGCACGATGGCCATGGATGCCAAGGAGCCTTTGGATGAGAAATGACCCCCTTGAGCAAGATTGGTATTTCCTTCACTGAGAAAAACCATAGCTTCGGAGATGACACAATAGCACCTTTTTTGAGACATCGAGGCACGGTGTGGGGGTTCCCCTAGCTAGAACGCGGTGTCGCGGATCCATCGGAATTAAAGAATTCACAATCGAAGTCACGGTTTTGCTGCTGCGGTCATTTTCGTCGGGCACACTAGGGGCATTCAGGGACACTTTGAGGAATTGCTCCGGGGGCACGAAACCCAAATCAACGAGCAGACTCGGGTTCCATTGGCTCTCGCACGTGCACGTGACCATTTTGTACATGTTCATGATGACCACGCACTTCCAGGGTCCTTCAGATGAGAAATGACCCCCTTGAGAAATATTTGTATGGCCTTCATTGAGCAAAACCCTAGCTCCGGAGATGGCACAATAACACCATTTTCGAGACTTCGAGGAACGATGAGACTTTGATGGATTCACGATCGGAGTAATGATTTTTCTACTCCAAAAATTTTGATCAGGCACACTAGGGCCATTCAAGGACACTTTGAGGAATTGCTCCGGGGTCACGGAACCAAAACCAGCGAGCGGAATTGGGTTTTGTCAGCTCCCACACGTGCATAAAGGAGCTTTCAAACTACCATATAGGACATGTATGAGGGTTGTTTGGCTCGCAAGTGTTGATATATATGAAAATTGGCTAGGTAAATGTTGCTAATGAGATGAAATAAGGGTTGTGCTTGGTTAAATCCCTAAAGGCACACCTCAAACAAGAGGTCATACACTTATAACCACATTGTGATGCTCCCTAAGCTACTAAGACAATATTGAGAATATGTGAGCCATTATAGAGTAACAACTTTGACCTCCTAATGTTATGTAAAAACATAAGAAAGTGTTTTACCATAAGTCAATTAGAGAGGATATGCTATAACACTGGTACCAACTGGATGTCCCCATTTTTATATGGCTTATGGAAAGATAGGCTAAGTAGATTGAAGGTAGTCTAGAGGTATCTTTGAGCTGGTTGAAAGTGTCTCTATCAAGTGTCTCGACCCATGGATAATGCCTTAAAGAATCATATTTGATCTTTGAAGGGTATCATTTGCTTTTGATTGTTGACCTCGATGCAATAAGTAGGTTGTGGACATTAGGTATGGGTCTTGGGACCATGAACATGTTCAATGGAGGAAAGATATGCCTTATTCCCTAAATAAGGATTCTATGCATTTAGGACCAAGAATGATGTGTCAACTCACAACACATCTAGGATCGAGGGATATTTGGCCTCCATAGGAGAATATTCAAATATGATTAGGAGGTTATGAATAGCAAGTGTTGGTTTTCAAGGACTAGGTATGACTGTGAATATTTATCTTATTGGTGAGGATGTGGACACTATTTGGAGGTTTTGAACAAGAGCAAGAAAGGAGCTTTCAAAATAACAAATAGGACATGTCTTAGGGTTCTTTGGCTTCCAAGTGTTTATACATACTTCATTAGGATATTTTGAGAACCATTTATGGATATGAGGTCGTTGTACATGGTTGGCAGGAGGACCACAAACCTTAATAAAAATAAATCTTCTAAGGGAAGGGAAACTTGAGATTTCGAACTTAGAGGTGTATTAATTACATAGGTTCACAACAATGAAAGAGGCCTCAAATGACAAGGATATGTTTATTCTCCAATAAATGATATGGGTGCAAATAGGAGTATTTTAGCACTCAGTATGGGTTTTATGGCACTAAACATGGTCAAATGATGAAACCTTGACCTTAGGCTCTAAAGGAAGTTTTAAAGGATAGGGAAAATGTGAAGCCTTAACTAACCACATAAGATTGGTCTAGTATAAACTAAATATTTGAATTCCAATATGGACACCAGTAATATGTTTTGAGATTTATGGGTAGACCTCAAATCCATAAACATGATTCGAAGAGGGAGACCAAAATATCAAGGATATAAATATATATTTATGGCTTGGGACCAACGATCAATTTGATGGGTCATTTGTAATGCTTCAGGGCATCATTCATGAAACTTCGTCTCTAGAAGGTGCCTTTAGATCCTAATGCATGTTGGCTCTAGATGTGTTCTTTAAGTTCAAAGAGGTAGACCTAGGTTCTGCATGGTTCAGGGAACCAACAAAACCCTTTTTCACCGGCCCTTTCGGCAACAATATGCAAGCAGATTGAGGTCTCACCCAAGGCAAAGTTATGGCGAGGTTGTGAAATCAAGTTTCCACAACCAGGTGATGCGCGCTTCAAAAAAATATGGTGGACATCACGAATCTCACTTACTTCATGGTTACTACTTATGTTATTGTGCATCCAAGGATTGTGTGATGTGGGATGGTCTCTTAACGACAAGAAAATGCAAATGAAGACTGTGCTTCCTCTTAGATACTTACGCTATTCCAATAGAATTCACTTAGTTTAAAATTATACATTCGTATGCATCTAACTGTAAACCTTGTAATCTCAGACAATATGAGGAACTGCAATGACCATGCACTTTCGGTGCTACGCTTCGGGGCATCGCACTATACATACCTCGCTGGCTAAGTGTTTACCCAATACTTATGCATTCATCTGACCTAGAAATAATAGTGCATTCAAAATTCATTCACATATGTCAATACTTAACATATTATTCCCATATTTTATCCTTATGATGAATACATATAAAAGCAAGAACACATGAACTCGTAACGTGAACTTAATCATTCAACATAAGAAAATACACAGATGCAAACACATAATCATCCACATAACACAAGGAATTAATGTGGTTCACCCCCAGGATGGGAGCTATGTCAATAGGAACTGTTGATTATATTATCAATGGGAAGGGTTCAACAGTTCCAGTCTACGCACACAGCTGCAGACTCTCTTTTCTCTCAGCAGGTCACTACGCATACAGCTACAAAGCCTTTTACAATCTTCTCTTAACAGAGATTGATATTCAACATATATCAACCAAACTATAACCCTTTCCCTTACAAAATGTGCCCTTTTATAGACCGTACCCTTAGGTCACGTCTTTACATTCACGAAGGGCCCAAAAACCCTAGGGTTCCCCAAACTGGTGCGATTACCTCGCTAACCAGGACTGTTAAGATTTGATAGTGACTCGTCGTCATCATGGCCATCCTTCTGCACGTCATCACATCGCTTTCAGCCCTTCTATTGAACGCATGCCGACGGTTCGCTTTCACCCCATCGTTCCTTCTCTAACGGCTTTATGCGGCCAATTCACATAGTCCTGCCTTTTCCCGTGTGACGGGTCACTTTCCTTCCACGCCACTCCTTACCTGCTTGCTGGGAATCATGGAGTATCTTAACTAAAATAGACCGTCGATCAATCTCACCGGAATTTATACCATTTTCCATCCAAAACTTCTACCTTACTGGCTCTTCACGGAGTTGCCTCTTTGTGGTGGTGGATCTCCGCAGCGCTGTAACTTCGTGGCATTGTCTCTCTTTACTCTGCCGATGCTGCGCTGCGCTATCTCCTCCTATCTCCCAAAACTATCTTACACAAAATTGACTTACTTGGGCCAAGCCCAACATGCCCCTAACACTTACATGTGGCTCGTCCCTGAGCCACTTGCCATAGGTTTGCTCTATTGTGCTTCTTCCGGCTGATCTAACTTCGCAGGGAATTCCTGATAAGTTGCGGTTAGCTTCGCAAGTGTTTATTTAACATCTTGTTCAACTTCCTTAACCATTTCCAACACATATGGTGTTAGATCTTCCTGATTTTTCTCTTGTACTGTTTTCTCTGACTCTCGGAGTTCTATCAGTTTCTCCTCAATCTCTTGTGAGATAGTATGAGCTTCTTCTTGCAGCGGCTGTGAATTATCTCTGGCTTCAGCCTCCCTTTCTCTTAACACTTGAAGTTCCCTCTTCAGTTCTTTGACTTTTGCAAATCGACGAAGTCTCTCCCTTGGCAGCAGATTCTACATCTCCGCATTCAGAGCTTTCTAACGCTGCTTTTGGAAATCGACGAAGTCTCTCCCTTGGCAGCTGAGGATCCTCTTCTAGTGCAGTCCAAACTCTCGTTGCCTCATCCATAAAGCCCTGACACTTAGATATTTTGGTGGATATGTTCTCTGTGGCAGCTTTCATTTATGCTGCTCTAAGCTTTGTCTGATTTGGTGGTATCTTCGGGACATTCTGTGCTTCCAAGGTTGCAAGATTCTCCTTATAGTCTATCTCCATGTCCTTCATTTCATCCTTAAGACCGTTGAATACCGAGCCAATCTAAAGGATAGTTTCCACGAGCTCTGGCTGCTCATCGCACTCTGGTATCTCTGCGTAGACTGAAGCGACAGTCTGCTCTATTCTTCTCTTCACTTTCAGGTGCCTTAGCCTTCTTTGCACTTGCTTCCTGCAACTCTTTATAATTTGCATGTAACTCCTGGTGTTGGTTCAGAATGACCATATCTCTGTCATGTATTTCCTCCACAACCTGCAGGTGCAGATTATGTAGGCCTTCGAGGGGTAGCATCGCGATATCAATCTCCACATGCTCTATGCTCTACATGCTCGAAGCTAACTCCTTGCGCGGTAACATTACGCTCAGCGGGTCAATTTTGACGATGCGCAGTCTTGGTGCCATGGTTAAATCCAAGGGCTTTGTCTTCTACTACAGTGTGGCACCAGATATTCCCTCTGAATCATAATCATGAACCAAGTTTTTTTGGAGTTGTTCCATCTTCGCTGCTGTGCCTTGCAGTGTTGTGAGATTCTCTTTGAAACTCGCTTGAATTTTCTCATTTTTAGTGTCTTTTAGGGAAAGCGTGTCTTCCAGAAACGAGCTGACCCTTCCCACGATGAGCTCATAATCCTCATCATGTAACTGCACCTCAGATTGCAGCTTTATTGCTTTCTGTTTCTTTTTCTGCACTTTGTCCTGCGCAGAACTGCCAGAATCCTTCCTTTTTTCTGCTGGTGAGTCTTGAATGATTGTTGTTGGTATTGGATTACTTTCATATGAGTCACTTTCGATGACCATTGGTTCTTCTACCTTCCATTCATCTAGCCATTCCTTTATGATTAGATTGATATTTGCTTCGTCCATGCGATAGTTCCCTTGGAACCATTATGGGTTCCTTTTCTGTGCCTTTGCTGAAATATAAATGGAATGCATGTCAGCTCGAAAATTTAAAGTGCATATATACTTGGAAGTTACCTCTCTGGAGATGTGTGGTGTTCGAATAATGACATCGCAGAGCTACTCATAGTATGTAAGGAATACTTGATTCAAATCCCGCTATCGTCCGGTAGCAGATTTGCCCATAGATTTGCATATCTGGGTCCTCGGTAGTCATTGATGTTGTGCGTGAGACCAACATAATGCCTTGGTTCCTTCCAGCCCACAAAAGCAATCAAAACCATTAACCAACTGTAATGGAAAGTAGTGTCGTTTACTTGAGTTTCGCGAACATCCTCCAGAAACTCGTTTAGTAAATATTGACACCAATTGAATCTGCCTCCCTGTGCTGCCTTCACACCGAGGAGAATTTCTCCTATTGGTACTTCTGTCGATCGTGCCTTGCACAATATTTTTCCTGCAAGTAATTGTACTACAAACATCATAGCATCATCATTAAGATCATCTGTGACAAACCCTATTTTTCCTTTAGGAATCTGATATTCCTCCTTCATCTGCCTGACGACTTCCTTATATCTGGTTTTGCCGACAAAGAACTTTTTAGGGAACTCGACTCGCTTTCTTAACCCTGTTATTTGATGGATCAGGTCTATATTGAGGTCGACATTTCTGTCCAACCAAAGGTAACGTTGGTGTGTGCATGAAATCAATGTGCACACCACTGCATTCACTTCCGGGCTTTGGTCGAAGTGTGGAAGCCTCAGCAGGTTTAGAAGCCCTGATTCCACAACTTTAGATAGCCAGCTCTGCGCTACCAGCAGCAAATTGTTCTTCACATCCATTTTCCTGCACATGTATTTGTCAGGTTGAAACTGTGGGTACTTCGGCTCATCCGGATCCTTCTACATTTGAAGTAAGTCATAGTATTCAAACTTATAGTATGTGAACTTACCTAACAAATTTGCTTTTGGTTTTACATGTTTGGACATGGGCGGAAGTGGTATGTCATACTTTGCATTTTTAGCGAGCTTTACCACCGGCGCATCTGCTGCGCGCGGTGAAATGTACTCTAGGGTCAAGGATAATGGCATCTCTTTGTCCTTTGGTGGAACATCTGGTATCTTGGAGGCCATTACCTTCACCTTTACTTTCTCAGATACAGGTTCCTTACCATTTATTTGCATTGGTGCTAAGTGTCATGGTGATCGGTGTGAACCCTGTCCTTGTTCTGTGACGACCTTCTTGGAAGGGGTTTTCATCAACCCTTCAAGGCCGATTTGTTTAAACTCCCTCACAGCCTGCTTGATTGTGGACTCTTGCTCAACTGTAGAGTCATTAGACATTCACTGTAACTTGCTCTGTAGATTCACAAAATCACTTAGTGCTCACTGTAAACAAACTGATACTATGGCTTGCGAAAAAATTTCAAGGTTTTGGTAACGCCCATGAGTCCAGTGTTAGAGATATTTATAGGTGTAGTTAGGCTTAGCTGTGCCCATAAACGGATAGATTAGCATTGATTGTCATGACCATTGGCCAAATCCACCGAGGATTTGGGTCCTTTCCTTCATTAACTGCTTCAGAACAAATAATTTTGCATTAAATGCTCAAGTGATGTCAGCAAAGTCACTGTATAACGGCTAGTTTTAAGCTCTAATGGCTATTTTCAGGTGTTGCATCGAACTGTACGGACTGAGGTCACCACTCGTAGTGCAGTGAACTATACGGTGCTACTTTTTTTCATACTAGTCTTTGTGTCCGTATTATTTCTTTTGATCTGTGCCATTGCCTTTTGGACTTCGCAACTGCGCGGGTCTAGTGCTCTTTTCTTTTGTCTTCTTTTATCTTCTTTTTTTCTATCTGCTCTGTGCAGATACATTTTACTGAGTGTTCTACGAAGTAGGACTATCCCGATAGGGTTTTAGTCTACTTCCATTAACCAATCTTGGTAGGTTGCCTCCGGCTAATGTGGCTAGTTGAGCTGTGCCACTGTTAGTAACATGCATAACAGTATATGGGCCAAGCCAATACATTTTAAATTTGCCAAGAAATTTCGTGAGCTTGCTATCATACAGGAGGACAAGGTCTCCTACCTAGAATATTTTGTGCTTGATATGGTGATCATGCCATGCTTTTTCTCTATCCTTCTGCACTTGCTGGTGAAAGCCTACAATAAAGCGATCTTCCTCCATTCTAACCAAGTGTAGAAGCCTTTCTTGCAATGTTTCTTCATTAGCCATGTCTGTGAATGCAACAATCCTTAATATTGGTACAATGTACTCCATAGGCATCACATCTTCCTATCCATAGACCAATTTGAAAGGTGTATGGCTTGTCAGTATCTTACAAGTCGTTCTGTAAGCCCATAAAAAAATGAGAATGTGCAGATCCCAATCATCTATGTTTGTATTGCATACTTTTGTCAGTGCATTCTCCAGCACTTTGTTGAAAGCCTCAACAATTCCATTGGCTTGAGAATGGTATGGTGTAATCCTCTGATGGTATATGTGGAACTCCTCAGTAAGGGCTTCAATAGTTCTGTTCAAAAGTGAGTGCCTTGATCACTCATTAGAATTTTTGGGCATCCAAATCTAGTAAGGATGTTCTAAAAAATGAACTGTGTGGCAATAACTGCGCTACAGTCCTTTACTGGTTTAACTTCTTCCCATCTAGTGAGATAATCTATCGTGATGATAATGTATCTCGCACCAGTTCCCTTTCTCGGCGGGTTAATAGGTACTACAAAATCAATAGCCCTTTTTTCAAATGCTTGTAAAGTCAATTGCGGTCTTAATGGCATTTCATTTTTTCGTGATGGCTTTCCAGTTCTTTGGAAAACATCGCGTCTCTTCGTGTAGGCTACCATAGTCCTTCTCTTAATATCTTCTGCGCAGTAGCTTTTCCTACATAGTGACCTCCAAAGACACCTGAGTGTTCCTAAACAAAAATAAATGGCTTCTCATGCTATAACACACATCTGCGCAACACTTCATCTGGTCCCAACTTGTATAACTAGCCTGTGATGATAGTGAAGTCTGTGGCTTTAACTACCAGCTAATTCTGTAGGTGCCAATCCTATAGTCAGAAAATCTACAATGTCCTTGTAATACTCATCTGCGATCTATATTGCAAACAACTCCGCGTCAGGAAGATTGTCTTCAAGATTGGTGGGTTCCTTACCTGACTCAATCCTTAAGAGATGGTCAAGTCCTAGGTTTAGTCTGCCTGGAGTAACAATGATCTCAAAGTCATATTCTTGGAATAGTAACAACCATCTACAGATTCTCCCCCCTAACACTGGCTTATTGACCAAGTACTTTAAAGTTGAATGGTCAGTGTACATGGATAAGAGCGCACTGAGCAAATAGTGCCTAAATTTATGGAATGCGTAAACCATAGCTAATCCTTCTCTTTCTGTGGTTGTGTAGTTATTTTCAGCTGAAGATAGCTTTCAACTTGAAAATGCAATGCGGTGATCAATTCCCCCTTCACCTGGTTGAGCGGGCACAATGACCAACACTATAGATGAAGCATCAACATGTATGTGGAATGGATTATTTCAATCTGGGAACACAAGGACTAGCGTAGTTACCATTTTCTCCTTTAATGTGTCTAGTCCTTTCTCGCAGTCTACATTCTAGATGAATGATGCTTCTTTCTTTAGAAGTATCTCCATTGGCGTGGTTATTTGCGCATAACTCTTGATGAATTTTCTGTAATATCCGGTATGTCCCAGTGTTGTGCAAAGCTTCTTTACTGAGTTTGGTGCAGGTAAATTCACAATCACTGCGATCTTTGTAGGATCAACCATCAGACCTTGCTTCCACACAATGTGTCCCAGTAGTATACCATAGGGTACACAGAAAATACATTTCTTCAAATTCAAGGAGATTTGATGTTGCTTGAACTTAGCTAACATCATTCTTAGGTTCTCATAATGGTTCTTCAGCAAACCAAAGACATTCCAATCATTAAAATAGACTTCTAAAAACTTATGAATAAAGTCTTTGAATGATGCAACTACTACCCTAGAAAATATGGAAGGTTTATTCTTCAACCCAAATGGCATAACTGTATATAGATATGATCCCCATTCAGTAGCAAATGTTGTTTTATGCCTATCTACTTCATCAATCCTGATCTGATGGTAGCCAAAAAATCCATCAATGAAAGAATAGGCCTCATTTCCTCCCACATTGTCCAATACTTCATCTGTAAATGGAGTAGGAAATGGGTCATGTAGCAAAGCATCATTCAACTTCCTCAGATCTACGCAGATTCTTATTTCTCCTTTTGTCTTCTTGTTGTAGATAACCATAGGGCTTATCCACTCTTATTCTTCGACTGGCTCGATGATCCCTGCATCAAGCATCTTGTCTAGTTCTGCCTTGACTCTTTCTTTGTATCTAGGATTCAGTTTATAATTCCTCTGTCTGATAGGCTTCACGCCTGGCTAGAGAGGTATTTTCATCACTCCCAAGTCGCCCAAAATGCCTTTCATTTCGTTGAATTTTGTTGGAAATAAATCTTGATATTCATGGAGAAGTTCCGTGATCTGTGCAACCATTTCATCATCCCAATAGTCTCCAATGGATGCAAAATTTTGCTCTTCACTTGTGCCAATATTAAATTTTCTGGTCTTGACAGGACCACTCATGTCTGGAATTTATAGTGGAGGTCCCTCTACATCGCACGCTCCTTTTGACTCTGGAATATTAACATTGCGCGAATCCTCCTCATCACTTTCCTCTGGATCTTCTTCATCTTCAGCAAGGTTATAACATTCAAGGGCATGTTCTATCGTTCTTTCCCATTCTGGATATAGGTTCACAAGTACTTTTACATCTGCAATTATCTTGTGCTTGATTGCCTCTAATGCCTCATTTGTACTTGGGAATTCTTCTCTGAATATTCTTTCTTTGATGACTTGCAAAGCTTCATTTTTGCTTATACAGTCATCTTCAAAGTTGAAGGATCTCTGGAAATTCACAGTTAAAATAGACCAATGTGTGGTTTCTCTGCGAAGCTCTGCTTCTGTATACCAATTACTAGGAATTTGCTCTAGTGTGTGCACAAACAGATGAACCCATTATGTTTGTGGTCTTTGTATCCATGATTGTGAACATGTCTCTATATGATCCCTTGGATATGTTTGTCCACTGTACTTTACCATGGTCAGCGCAACTTTCTCTATGAATTTGATTTGCATCATATGTATGCACTGTTCCCATGTGGTCAAAGTCTCCTTATGCATGGCCCACCATCTAGTAGGTGTAGCGTGCAGTGTTATATCCAACGCTGGTATGCGATGTTCAGTTGAAAGTGATATAGTATATTCTTGCAAAAATGTATAGAAGTTAGTTGAACCAACATAAGTGGGGATTGGACTTACCTCGGTTCCAATCCAACACAGTGATTTGGTGATCTGCACGCATCTTCTTTCATATAATTCATGCAATCGGCCTTGCCAATTCTCCAGTCCTATGTCAGATTCTGATACACAAGAATTGTCACAATGCCAACTAAGCGTTCCATCAGTTGTAGGGTTGATGTAGTCAGTGTAGTTCCTTGTCATCTTATAGATGCGATCTAGATCATGAGCTCTACATTCTTCTTTGATCGGCTCTGTGTATCTCAGTCCTTGTAAAGGGTCCAAGGGCGCGATGACCCTGATATCCATCCCTTTAAATATCATCTATTTTTTCTTTAAGTCGATGATCGCAAGGTTTCCCATGGCCCAATCTATCCCCAATAGTGTAAGATAAGGTTGACTATCATCTACAATTTCGATAACCTCGAAGTCTGCATGGCTTCACACTCCATCAATGTCAATAGGAACATTGGATATCCTTCCAAAGGGTATAATATTATGTTGATTGGCTAGTCTCAACTGTATGGGTGACCATGACAACTTTGGTTTCCCCATCTGTATCCATGTCTGCTTAGTCAAGACATTTACTTCAGAACCTAAATCAAGGATGATCTCATCCATCTCATAATCTCCTATTCATGCACTTAGCCTCATTTCTCAGCATGTTCTCTTATGGATTTTGATGTGGTGAACTGCGTTATGAACAAGATTTGTGCAACTGCGCTGCTCATAGTGGTTCAACAAATTTTGTATTTCCACCAAAGCATCTTCTCTCTTCAGCAGCTTCATACAGCTCTATAGGAACCGTGCAACAGAAGTCCCTATTTCTGCTATGATACTCGTTTGATCATATGCTGCAATGGGATTCTTGGACTTACAGGTGCTAGTTATTTGAATGTGTCCCTTGCTTCTTCAAAGACTTCTTTATTTCTTTCCATATTGAAAACATGTGTTTTCCTAATAGATATTCTTATCCAGACCCCTTCAGTAGGTATCTGGTCAGTGTGGTGCTCTCCAAAAGTTGAAGCTTCTGGTTCTTTATCCCTTCTTGTCGCAGCTCCACTTCGCATCACAACATTGACGTTTGGATCTCTTTTCTCTGCTGCGATCATCTGAACATTTGGGTTCGGTGCTTCTTGTCTTCTTTCTTGCATTTTTTCTTGTAATATTGGACATGCTTCAATAACATGGTCAAAATATTTACAATATGTGCATGTAGTAGTAGTGTTTGTACAGTCTCTAGAAATATCGCCAGGCTTAGTGTAGTTATAACAGATCATCTGACCTATTCCTTGTCCTTGTCTGGTGTTTCTTCCTCTTCTTTAGAATCCACCATGACCTCTATATGCGCCTTGATCGTACTGCGCATTATCATGGTGTTGTGGTGTTTCTTATTGAACTCTGTAAACATTGTGCTTTATTTCTATGATTAGGTCGTATGCTCTACATTTGGAATCATCATCTCCAACTGACTTACAAAAACTATAGTACAAATTATTTGGTGTTCTGACATATTTTTGGATCAAATAAAAATCCTCTAGTTGATGTCCTCTGCATCGACATATTTCACACCATGGACCTTGTTACTGATGATTTAGTGGATTTGGTGCACCACTATCAATGTAATATTTAAAAACTGGACAATGTTCTTTGGAATGTCCCTCTGCTTTACATTTTGTACACCAGATCTCTTCTCTAACTTCCTTTCCTTTCTTTATTTCCTAGAGTTGTAACATCAGGGTTGCTAACTGGTTATGGATCTGTATCATTCCTTGACTTGTTTCCCCTATAGGCGAAGCTTCTAGCTTCATCTCAATCTCCAATGCTTCTGTCTGCGATGCAAACTTTTGTTGCATCAATGAAAATCTGATATGGGGCAACAGCACGGCTATGAACCACTCTTGGTGCTGTTGTGGTGCTATCTCAAAACTGAATTGGTCTAATAATGCTTTAAACTTTTGGTCAAATTCCCATACTGAATCAGTTGTTTTCTATTTAATTTCTTTTAGCTCCATTATACATTGTGATTCAGATTTCGGTTTCTTGAACTCTCTTAAGAGAGAAACCTTAATATATGGTAGGGTCCTATTCTATCCAACAGAATATTTAATGAACCACATTAATGCTCTATATCTAAATGTAGTGATAAGCTGCGCGTTCTTAACAACATCATCATGGACTTTGTTGACACTCCACACGGCTTCACATAGAAACCAATGCTGCTCAGGGTCTTCTAGACCCATTCCTTTAAATATCGGCAACTTAATATCATCAGTCATTCTCCTTCTAGGTGGTACAGTGTTTTGCGCAGTAGTTTGAGTGGTGTTAGGAATGTTACTGCATGGAATGTTCTGAGTCCAGATATTCTAAGTCGGAATGTTTTGGGTACTTACTCCCGTGGTGTTACTAGTATTGACACTCTAAGGATTGGGAATATTAACAGCTGGAGGATTTTGAACTAACAGATTCTATGGAATAGGAGGTGCAGTATTGAAAACTAGAGGGTTCTGAGGTGTAATGGGATGATAGGTAGCAGATAGAGGTGCTGTTTGGCTATCAGTCTCAGATTGGAACTCAATTTCTATGTGGAGTTCGGGTTCTTTTCGGTGGTATACTTATATCTTTTACCACTTCTTAAATTGTGTGTATCTTTGTCAGAGTCACTGCATGTGTTATCGACCATTACAGACTCAAAACAACTATGAATCTCACTGCATTCTTAAAACTCCTTTCTCAGCTAAAAGCATTTTGGTGTATAAACTCAGATTGTTGAGGTACTTACCTCTGAAACCTTTGAATAATTTGGCCTCTGCTACACTGTAAGACTTCAACATGTCCACAACGAACTCTATCATGAAGCCTTCTAAAATACTATCAACCCAGAAGTTGACCGCTCGCGAGAGTGGAATATCTACTTCTTTAAGCCTCTGAATAAGCTCTGGGTTCCACTTGGTAGGTGCTCCTTCTTGGAAATAGTTCTTTCGCTATGCAAGTCTTGATAATGACTTGTGCAACTCGTTTCCAAAGGTTACGAAGAAAATTTCATGAATATCCGCCCACAAGTATTTGTTTAGCCACTCTACGTCAGATAGACGCGGATGTCTATTCTCCTTTCTGGCAAAATCTATTTCTGTCTTGTCCACCCAGTTCCATATTTTTGTTTTCTCAGGATTCCAATTTTCGGTGCTCATCACCAGTTCAAGCATGACAACAGAACCATTTGTTCGTTTCACGGTCTTGTAACGTAACAATGTCGTGTATCACCAATTCTTTAGCATGGCAACAAAACCATTTGTTGGCTCTAGATGTATTCTTTAAGTTCAGAGAAGTAGACCCAGGTTTTGCACGATTCAGTGAACCAACAAAACCCCTTTTCACTGGCCCTTTTGGCAACAGTTTGCGAATAGACTAAGGTCTCACCCGAGGTGAAGTTATGGGGAGGTTGCAGAATCAATTTTCCACAACCAAGTGATGCATGCTTCAACAAAATATGGTGGACAGCTCAAAGCTCATTTACTTCACGGTTACTACTTATGTTATCGCGCATCCAAGGGCTCCGTGATGCAGGATGGTCGCTTAGCAACATGATAGCGTAATTGAAGACTGCGCTTCCTCTTCGATACTTACACTATTCCAATAGAATTCACTTAGCGTAAACTTATACATTTGTATGCATATAACTGTAAACCTTGTAAACTCAGACGATATGAGGAACTGCAATGACCACGCACTTCTGGTGCTGAGCTTCGGGGAATCACACTATACAGACTTCGTTGGCTAAGTGTTTACCCAATACTTATGCATTCATTTGACTTATAGATACTTGTGCATCCAACATTCATTCACATATTTCGATACCTAACATATTATTCCCATGTTTTATCCTTATGGTGAATACATATAAAAGCAAGAACACATGAACTTAATCATTCAACATAAGCAAATACACAGATAAAAACACATAATCATCCACATAACACAAGGAATTAACATAGTTCACCCCCAGTATGGGAGCTACGTATACATGAACTATTGATTATATTATCAATGGAAAGGGTTCAACAGTTCCAGTCTGTGCACATAGCTCTAGACTCTCTTCTCTCTCAGTAGGTCACTGCGCACACAATTGTAGAGCCTTTTACAATCTTCTCTTAACAACGATCGATATTCAACATATATCAACCAAAATATAACCCTTTCCCTTACAAAATGTTCCCTTTTATAAACCGTGCCCTTATATCACATCTTTACATTCATGATGGGCCCAAAAACCCTAATGCTCACCAAACTAGTGCAGTTACCTCGCTAACTAGGACTTTTAGGCTTTGATAGCGACTCATCGTCGTCGTGGCCATCCTTCTTTGCATGGTCACATCGCTTTTAGCCCTTCTATCGAACGCATGCCGATAGGTCGCTTTCACCCCATCGTTTCTTCTCTAACGGATTTGTGTGACCGGTTCACGTAGTGCTGCCTTTTTCCGTGTGACCGATCGCTTTCCTTCCGCGCCACTTCTTACCCACCTGCTGGAAATCATGGAGTATCTTAACCAAAATAGACCGTTGATCGGTCTCACTAGAATTTACACCATTTTTCGTCCAAAACGTTTGCCTTGCTGGCTCTTTGTGGAGCTTCCTCTTCGTGGCGCTGGATCTCCACAGCGCTGTAACTTCGCAACACTGTCTTTCTTTACTCTACCGATGCTGCGCTATGCTATCTCCTCGTATCTTCGAAAACTGTCTTACAAAAAATTAGCTTACTTGGGCCAGGCCCAACAATGCATAATTCAAAATTCAAAATATTTGAAAGTGATATTTAGGTGTGTAATTGTGTTTGAAAATATGATGTTGTGTGTTATTTTATACTAATATGTAAATTTTTGTATATGTGCATAGATATTTGCATGTGTGCATGTATTTTTCATATGTTTATGTATAAATATTTTTATGTGTGTAGGTTTTTATAGTGTAAATATATATGTATTTTTACATCTTTAATATGTGTGTAAATATAAGTATGTGTGTGATAATTTGCAGTAGGATCTAATAGTTGTAACAAGCCTCACACAAACTCTCAAGAAGTTGAAAATAAGAAGAGAAGAATGCACTCAATAATCACTCATGAACACAAAAAATGGAGAATAGCAGTATCATACATCAGCTGTGAGCTGGCACTATGAATAATGAATACAATAATACAATAACTATGATAAGAATTTGAATTAACCAAGGAGGTCATTTGAATCATGCTCAAAGTCTAGCTTGGATAACATTGGAGACATCATCCAGTCAATAGTATCAGTCATAAATGGTAATAGTCAGTAAAGTGAGTCTAGCTGAGTCTAACATAACCATCTAGGCACAAATCAAGGGATGGAGACTCCAAGGAGGGCGCATGAGGCTGTCAAAAGATCAAGTGGCACTCAAGAACTAGCTAACTAGGAGCTACAGGCAGTTAATATGAGAAATTAGTGGAAGAACTACTCAATCAATGCTCTAACTGACTGTCAGATACCTGGTAGGTGAGATAATGCGCTCTAACTAAATGATAACTCCTGGCAGGTGAGAAAAGGTGCACATGTCATGCAGGATAGTCAAAGAGGGTGCATCGGGTAGGTAGGAGGGATACTAGGGGCTGAAGACAGGCTCTAGGGAGTTGAATATAGGCTCTAGGTGCTGGGAGGACCACCAAGATGATGACTAGATGCATGCATTTGCATGCAGATGACTGGATGCATGCAAAATGCATGCAGACATGCAAATTGGAAAAATGATGGTGAGAATATTCCAACACCCCTCTGCAAGCTATACTATGAGGGAATAACTAAAAACTGAAAAAATAGGGCCCTAGTGACTGAGACCAAAGGTCACCCCGTACAATCAATATAAATAAACTAAGTGAGGAAAGAGGGAAAACCCATTCGGAAGAAATCCCTCCCTAAAAATAGACTTAAGGATGCTAATGTAGCATATCATCACTCACCCCAAAAGGAGGAAAATGTCCTTCTTTTCCGAGGAAGGATCGATCGATCTGAAATGGATCAGTAATGTGAGAAGGATGAAACATTCCATTCTGAAAATATGATCTGGTTCTTCTCTGATCATGCAGATCACCAACCAAATCACTGGCAGATCGGAGTTTAATGGATGCCCATCGAGGAAGAGGAGGATCATTAGGTGAGAGATCACCAGGTTCTTGTGTAACTGGATCTCCCATTCGCTCATCTTCATCATCACTAGTTGATAGACCTTTAGGTTCTTGTGGATCTGGGTCTAGCATTCACTCATCGTCATCTCCATCTTCAGATTCTGAATCTGAAATCTCATGTGATGATGCTTCGCTCTCTTTATCATCATCACTTCCATTCTCTGAATCTGAAATCTCATGTGAATAAGCAAGTGAAACTAGCTCATCATTACTTCCAAACTCTAAATCTCAAATATCATGTGAAGAAGCAAGTGAAACTTGATCACCATTGCTTCCAAACTCTGAATCTGAAATCTCATGTGAAGAAGCAAGTGAAACTGGCTCATCATTACTTCCAAACTATGAATCTGAAATCTCATGTGAATAAGTTGTGCTCTCTTGCTCATCATCACTCAAAGGAGGAACAAATCCAAAAATGTGAATATCATGAAACTATTTCAGAATGTGCATGTAGTTCTTTGATGTCTCCTTTGAACCAACATAGGTGAGATCATTATCAATAGAAGTAGGACATGATGATGATGGATCACCAACAAGATCACTAGTGGATGCAGTAGTGGTGGCCCACTTTGCCATAGGAGTTGAACCAATAGTTGCTAGATCTTCAGGTTCCTGTGGATCTGGATATAGCATTCGCACTTCTTCAAGAGTCATCTTTTTCTCAATCTTCTTTGGTGAATCTTTTCCTTTCAAGAAACCCTTGAAGATGCCATGAGAAAACTTGCCATTTGGAAGACCCTCAACCACATTTTGAGCTTGCGAGTTTTGAAAATGCTTGTAGTTGAGATGAGATAGCCTACTCTCTTCATTTGCATGAGAGTGAAGAGCAGACTACTTTGAGAGAGGTAATAAGTGTGAAAACTCATAGAGTTTTGTCTTATGATTTGCAACACCTTTTGCAATGATTTCCCCTGAAACCATGTGTTGTATCTCAACTTCATTTGGAGAAAAGATCACTCTTTTGGGCTATCCAATATGAGTCATTTGATAGACTGAAATTAAATTTGTTGTGAGAGATGGAACATAAATCACATTGTAAAAGTATCTATGGTCAAGATTGATTCTTCCAATCCCCTGAGAGGAGACTTTTGAACCATTGCCCAACTTGATGAAAGGGCCAATTGGGCATTCAAAGTTGGAGAAGAGATATTTGGAGGAAGGCATATGTCTTGAAGCTCCTGAATCTATGATGAATGAGGATTGTGTTGATGCACTTGCCATGAGGGCATGGAATCTCTCTTTGTCCTTAGATCTAGAAGGTTCAGTATCAATATATTTCTTCCTTGCACATGCAGGTACATGGAGATTTTTCTTTTCAAGTAATTGAGCCATCAAGTCTATAGTCTTCTTCATACAAGAACACTCAGTATGAAATCATCGATAACAATATGTGCACTTGGATCTCTCTTTCTGAGATTGCTTGTTATTCTTTGACTTTGAAGCCCCATCTGACTAATACGGAACATATTTTGGCTTTGTATAATTCGCTCTCTTTTCAGAAAAATTTGCTTTCCTTTTGCATTCGTTCTTTAAGCCTCAGTAGCTGTAAGGGCCAAATCCAACCTTGGTTTGATCATTCCCATGGAGAGTAACTTATCCTCCTCTTGTGTGAGAGATTGGATCAAGACATCAAGTGAGGGAAACTTCCATTTTGGAATGGACATCTTATAAGCCGACTGAAATGTGGAGACAAAAACTGAGAATTTTGGCCCCAATTTGGAGAGAATAGCAAGACTGAGTTGTTTGTCTTCTTTCACTATCTGATATCTATTCAACTGAGAAATAAAGCTTTTGAACTTGGTTAAGAATGCATCGATGGATTCGAAGCTTTTAGGAGATGAGTTCATTCTCCAATTTATGACCTTTCATATCATCTTTCTATCCAAAGAGGGATTCGAGCTTGTCCCAAACCTATTTTGGAGATGTTAGATCGATGACATGGAAGTGAAGATCTTCAGAAATTGAGAGAAGAAGTAAGCCTACTGCTTCATCAAGCCTATCCAAGTACTTGGATTTATCTACTACACTGAGTGGTTTGACCATAGTTCCATTTAGTATCTCGGTGAAGCTCTTGGAACTCATGAAGAGAGCCATCTTAGCTTTCCATTCGACATAGTTGGAAGAATTGAGTTTTAGATCCATCTGAGTAGTGAAGGTCGAATTGAAGAAGAATTCGAATGGGTGAATAAACCTGCAAAACAAGAAGAGTTTTGTTGATGGAGATTTGCTACACTTCAAATGAACACTACCTTAGGACACCAAGCACATATGACTAAGTCCTTCACACCTGGATAGACCTCACTAGATTGCTCCAGTGAATTCAAGGTAATAGCACTAGGATTTGTTGTGAAAACTCAGAGGCTTCTGGTGCTCAATGAAAGATAGCTGCTCAAAGAAATGTTGCAACTCCTACTGCTGCAACTGCTGCAATTCGAATAGCTACTGCAAGCTCTGATACCATGTGATAATTTGCAATAGGATCTGACAGCTGTAACGAGCCTAACACAAAATGTCAAGAAGTTGCAAAGAATAAGAGAAGAATGCACTCAATAATCACTTAGGAACACAGAAAATGGAGAATAGCAGTATCATACATCATCTGTGATTTGGCACTGTGAATAATGAATACAATAGTTGTGATAAGAATTCGACTTAACCAAGGAGTTCATTTGAATCATGCTCAAATTCTATCTTGGATAACATTGGATACATCATCCAGACAGTAATATCAGTCATAAATGGTAATAGTCAGTCAAGTGAGTCTAACTAATTCTAACAGAACCATCTAGGCACAAATCAGGGGATGGAGACTCCAAGGAGGGCGCATGAGGCTATCATAATATGAAGTGGCACTCCAGAACTAGGTAACTAGGAGCTACAGGAAGTTAGCATGAGCAATCACTGGAAGAACTACTCAATCAATGCTCTAACTGAGTGTCAGACACCTAGTAGGTGAGATAAGGTGCTCTAACTGAATGATAACTCCTGGTAGGTGAGAAATGGTGCACATGTCTGCATTAGTTAGGTAGGAGGGATACTGGGTGCTGAAGATAGGATCTAGTGAGCTAAAAATAGGCTCTAGGTGCTGGGAGGACCACCAAGATGATGACCGGATGCATGCATTTGCATGAAGATGCATGCAGATGACTAGATGCATGCAAAATGTATGCAGACATGCAAATATGAAAAATGATGGTGAGAATATTCCAACAATGTGCATATAACTTGTGTGTGTAAATGACTACGGGTGGTAGGTACACAAGGGGGGTGTCTAGGGGTGGTAGGTACACAAGGGAGCTAATTCCCAATTCCTATCAAATTTCAGTGCATCGATGTGTCTCATTTTGATTTGTGAATGACAAATGTGTACTAATTTATGTGTATTGATTCTAATTTCTATTGAATATTATGAAATGTTATAATATAAGATGAGTTTTCAATCTTGTTTAAATGCATGTGAAGTTTTCCTAAATGGATGGAAACTTGAATTGGAGTGGTTGGTGTAAAACATAAATGTATTGTAATAGTAAATTAATCATAACTCAAACATCAAATAAAAGATATAAGATAACGATATCAAATAATATATCTAACATGAATAACATTAGACATGCATGAATAAACAATCACATGACTATACTATGTACTTCAATCAATTAGGCCTTCTGGATTCTCTCGGTTTTTTAATGTCTCAAACAACCTCTCGTGCTCTGCATGAGGTAGTAAGTAGCGTACCTTGTTTGATGTCTTCGTTGACATTGTTTGTAGTTGGATGTTTGTACCAACGATCAAGTGCGTAAAGTGATACACTCGTGAACCTGGTCTATAATCTATGTATGTGTAGCCAGTGCTCTTTGGTCCCTTTCCATCTACTATAAGATATTCCCCCTGAACAACCATCGATCTAGACGAAAAGGTAATGCCTTCACTATCGGTTAATGATGCGAGGAGGGTTTTCTTCCCTTGGATGCATTGTTCCAACCAATAATTCATCCCAATTGCACTGTTTGTCGGGGTGACAGCTGCGTAGATGTGTCCTGTAAAAATGCATTTTACGCTCATATGCCAACAAGTAATGGTTTGATAACATGGATAATTACAAAAATGAGGAGGGAGCCGGGATATGCATGCATACATGTTTACCTCGTTGAACAAGATCATATATATGATCATATTCATTCGAAATAGAGGACCAACCTTCCTCTAACTAGATTGTTTCAACAACTGCACGTGGGTCCACTGCAAGTGATACATGATCCCATTCATCAACCCAATCCATTGATTCACATTCATCCCACTCCCAACTGCACCAAGGCCCACAAAATCAAGCAAGTTTCAGTGTCCACATTTCAAATAAGGGGTTGTTTGAGCTTTGAACCGAATGAAATCCACGAGTGCCTTGCATATTACTACAACTATAAGAACGCTATCGATCTATATCAACCACATGCCAGAAATTTATGACAACATGTCCTCTACCTGTTGGTCTGTGCTGCTCTGTGGTTCGATCTAACATTTTTGTAGAGAACCATTGAACTATGGATTATGGATCCCAGATATGAGGGTTT
This sequence comes from Larix kaempferi, assembly GCA_027924585.1. Classification (NCBI taxonomy): domain Eukaryota; kingdom Viridiplantae; phylum Streptophyta; class Pinopsida; order Pinales; family Pinaceae; genus Larix; species Larix kaempferi. The sequence goes on from BSBM01000924.1 coordinate 12,677,848, forward strand.
GTCATGCACCTCATCTCCTCCCTTCGTAGGGTAGTTTTGAGACATGCTCCAGCCACATCATGCTCTCCCTTTCCATTCCCGATCTCAAAATAGTTCCATATATGCAACACATCATAAGTATTGTGCAAAATACTCAACCACTGGAATACACGTGCATTTTTGAACTAGCCTACAGAACCATCTAACCATATCCAATTCTCATCCATATGTATACCTCTCTCCTTCAGCTGATCATAGAAAATTATGAAGCAATGTTGCACATAATGCAGGTTGTGGCACCTGTTTTCACTGATGTAGAAGTTGGTTTCTTTCAATATTATCCTCATGTCATTGCTGCTCTCTCGCGCGTGACTATACATAATATGGACCATTATGCTAACTTGGTATGAATGGTAGTATTGACTTTGAATGTAATTCTGTGGCTGTAGGGTGTAGTTTTCAGCAAAGTCCACAACCGACAATATTGTGCCCTTGGGAAAGGTGTCCCTGCACTGTCTGTACTGTTCATCCTGCCATTGTTCTACATAGACATGTTGTACATACTGCTCAATATTTTGGTAGAATTCCTTCATGGAATCGCAAATTTGTACCCGGTGCCACAAAACCAAGGGAATTAATACAATGTGACATTTTCATTCTGAATATATATGTACAAATTCAACATATACAGTATGAAAGTATGCAAACTTAGATTACCTGTGACTTCACTAATGCAAGTTTTTTGCTTTCCTTCACACTATCTACTTGATATGTTATGTACTTGAAGTTCTGCATTTCTTCTGACATCCTCCCAAATTCGTGCTCCTCGATTTCATGGATGCATCGGCTCAATTATGAAAATCCACTGCACTTGGAACATGTCCCATATAAACATGATATTTTATAATATCTTTGTCCTTCAGGTCTTGGACACATTATGCTATGTATAAATTCTCTGCATGCATTTGGTGGTTGTAACGATGGGATGTGCTGCACAATGTTAGTATGCAAATCACAAAATATATGTCTATCTGTATCATAATAGTCCTCAAATTCTACATGGTATCTACAACATGTGTTGCGATCAATGCGAATTCTAACATACCAGGGTTTGCATTTTTCAAAGGACCTTTGGCCCAAGTTCAATTGGTGTGTGATCATTCTTGAACCTCTCATAGAGTTATGTTTGTGTCATTTCAAGGAAGTGCTTGACATGGGGTTCACACCCCTTAACACCTTTTCTCAACTTTAACACATCTCTTTGATTCGATGATGGTCTAGTGTTATCATGCCAAAATTTTTGAACTAGTTCTTTAACAACATCAATAAGCTTCATGTCTGAATGAGGTAACCTTCCAACAAAGGCCCAACAATATTTTTGGCCTGGGGTCTCAATTTTTTCTCTAATGGAAGAATAATTTTGAAGAGTATTTCTATCTACTTTGAATATTTTACATGTGTGTGATAGAACGCGGCGTTGCCTTGTGTATTTGTCTACAATCGATTTTGACAGTACACGACGGGCCACATTAAAATATTTTGTATGAGAATTTTTTCCAATCAATTAAATGCAGACTGTAGATTTCTAACAACATGATTGTTGGCCTTTGAAATTCTAACTACCTTTATGCCCAAAATTCTCCTAACATGGGCTAGACAATGAGATTTTAACAAAGCTAGAAACAATTGACATTCTGCTGCACCGGTTTTGGATTCAAAAAATTCTTTGATTATCCTATTACAATGGAAATCAATAGTGTGTTTGGGAAACTTACCTTCAAGTCCTGAAAATAAACTTTAATCCACATGAGTATGTCTGGGAGTTCTTCCTCATCCACTTGATAGTTGAGGCAAGGGAGTTGGAAAGGAAGTATGAGTCTCGTCACCGGTTTGTTGTGGCCCTTTGTTCACAATTTGGTCCTACAAGGGAGTGTGTTTGACATGTGTGTTCTCTTCTTGGCGAGGTTTCCAATTAACAACTTGTTCAACATCCATCCCTTCATACTCAACATCAAGCAAGATTTGATTGAATTCAACCACTTCGTCATTGCTTGTTGATGGATCTAAGGCACTAACATTTTGATGTCTACAGTTTTCCATGAACAACCTGGCCTTTTCTCTTATCTCATGGGCCTTTTCAGGGGGTGGATCCTTCCTTCTAGACTTTCTTTTATTATTACGTCTATTGCTCATATTCAATACGTCTTTTAACAAAACAAAAATATCACCCCTGCAAGAATGAACAAAAAATAAGATATTAAAACTCGATGTAGAAATTGATTATTTACAACAACATCTATTGATAATGTTTACTTATAATCTTAAAATCTATTGAGAATGCCCTAGATATAACAACAAAATCACCTCTAGGAACTCAATTGGATGGTGGTATGGGATGTTAGTAGGATCACATTCCCTACAAAAGGAGAAGCTCCTACTCACTTCATTTTCATGTTTTGGATGCAGGAAAAATGGCCCAAAAGATTAAGAGTTTTCAATTCTTTAGTTGTTTGTGTGAGTTGTTGTAGTGAAATCATGAGGAATTCAACAAATTTTTGTGTACTAGACGAAGCCATGTGATTATGAAAGGTTATTGGTGGTGATGCAAATAAGTTTTTTTTATTATCTTCATGAAATCTTGAAAGCATTAGTTGGTGCGTGTTGTATTGTTTTTGTGGTAAGATGTTTTTATTGTCTATGTTGAAGATTAAGAAAACTAAAATACATCTATCACACAATTCATGAGGAAAAACTAAAATAGATACAATTCAAACAAAGTGAATGAAGACTAAAATACATTTAACAAGAGGAAGAGGTCACCATACCTCAAGGATTATGATTTCTCTTTGCTTCAAATGTAAAATGCTCTTTTGATGTATCCACTATATGTAAGAAGAGTTCAATTGTGTCCAAGAAGCATTAGAATTCAATCCAAGGATCCAAATAGAGTCCAATTGTTGTGTATTCAATCAAAGTAGACAAATAAAGCCCAACTGGTGTGTATTCAATCCAAAGAGACAAATGAAGCCCCAACTGTTTTGTATTCTATCCAAATTGTCAAAGAAACACCAAATGATCTGTAAATTCAATCCACAATGCAAAGGGTGGTCGGACTGTGCATGAAAACAATGAAAAATATGCGTGAATGAGAGAAAAATTGTAGGAGAAGAGCACAGGTTAGTTTTTGAATTTTATGCTTAGCAGGGCAGCGCACGCTCTAGGAGTGTGTGCACATTGCTAGCGTGTGTGTGCCTCTATTGAACGTTGCATAGTTCGATGGGTAATGTTTACTACATTTATTTCCCAATAAATTGATATGTGTCATTTTATTCCTAGAGCCCCTCCCCCATAATAGCCTTTAGGCCCTCTTCTAAACCATAATCCCTAAGTGCACAAGTGCTTCTAGGTGTTTAGGGGTTTTGGAGTTAGGTTTATAAGGATTGTAGGTTAAGAGTTAAATGTTATAGGGATTGTAGGCAAGTTGTGGGGTTAAATGTTATATAAAATTAAAAATCTACCAATCTTCATCATCATAAGGAGCTTCTCTAATTTTGGTCATAAGGAGATTCTCTAATTTTGTTGAATCATTACTAGTGTGATATGATGATGATGATGGTGCTGACGATGATGGTGGTGATGAAGATGATGATGAAGAGGGTGATGAGGAGGAGGAGGAGGAGGAAGAGGGTGATGACAATGATGACGATGAAGATGATGATGAAGATGATGATGATGATGATGGTGATGATGAAGAAGATGATGATGATGGATATGCTGATGAGGAAGAGGGAGATGATGATGATGATGATGACAAATATGATGATGATGATGATGATCATCATCATCTAAATCATCTTCATCATCATAAGGAGGTTCTCTAATTTTGGACATAAGGAACTTCTCTAATTTTGTTGAATCATTACTAGTGTGAGATGATGATGATGATGACGATGATGATGATGATGATGACGAAGATTATGATGATGATGATGGGGAGGAAGAATATGATGATGATGAAGAGGGTGATGAGGAAGATGATGATGATGAAGAGGGTGATGAGGAAGATGATGACGATGAAGATGATGATGAGGAAGAGGGTGATGGCGATGATGATGATGAAGATGACGATGAAGATGATGATGATGATGATAATGAAGATGATGATGATGATGATAATGAAGATGATGGATGATGATAAGATGGTGATGATGATGTAGATGATGATGATGAAGAGGAAGATGAAGATGATGATGACGATGATGTTGATGAAGAAGAAGATGATGATGCTGCTAATGATTATGATGACGATAATGATGATGATGATGAATATGATGATGATGATGAAGACGATGAAGATGAGGGTGATGAAAATGACAACGATGATGATGATGATGATGATGGGGATTTTGATGAGGAAGAGGGAGATGAGAATGATCATGGATATGAGGACGATGATGATGATGACAACGATGATGATGATGAGGAGGAGGAGGAGGATTAATATATGAGGATGACTACAATGATGATCTTCATCATGATCTTAATCATCAACATAAACATTATCATCATCCTCATCATCATTATCTTCATCATCATCATTGTCATCACCATAATTTTCGTTGTATTCATCATCATCACCCTCTTCCTCCTCCTCATCATCATCAACAACAACAT